>JAAXYX010001419.1:0-23246 GCA_036851915.1 Ptenothrix huangshanensis | reverse complement strand
ACAATGCGATCTGAGGTAGAGAACACACGCTATAGTGGGATAGAGAAGGATTTTCGGTAGAGAACACACGCTATAGTCAGGTAGAGGTTTTTTTGTAAAGAACACACGCTGTAGTCGGGTAGAGACGGTTTTTTGTAGAGAACACACACTATAGTGGTAGAGAACACCGCGAATCAGTACCGAATTTTAGATGCTTTTTAGGTAAAATTAAGATGAATCGTAACTGCTTTCATAATTGTGCAAAATGCGAGTAGATTATTGACTTTTTAGTTACATCAGATTTTACAGTGTACATATACTGGCATATTATGTAATAAAAGTAATAATAACGACCTACAGTATCTACATCTGCGCCCGGTCCATAAGAAAGATCTGAAGTTATTAAAATCTCGTTATCCCAATTATAAATTACGCATCTATTTTAGTTAGTTTCGTATCACTGGTTCCCTTTATAGATCAATACTGATGCTCAACAAACTTATTTCCGAGATACCTACCTACATACATACACATGTATGCTCCGGAATGTAATTAGCCTACGATTCCCAAGTCGCAAAACATGGTAACTACTTTATAACAACTTTGCCTACCTGCGCTAATTTTCTTTACACTGCAGTGCAGTGTATACTTTTAAAATGTATATTTTTAAACAAGTTTGCAAGCAAAAGGTCCTATCTTGATGGAGTAAGAAATTAATGAGTTTTTCTGAGGTAGTACTAGCACACTTGTGGAGAGCTGAATCATCATTCTTTTATGCAATAAAAGACTAATATGTGCAGAGGTGCTGGTGTGCTTGGAATGTTTTGCCCATTTGGAAAAAAAGCTAGACAGCATGTTTCGATACTAATACAAAATTGTCATGTACTGGCGTAATACTTACGTTAGTTATGCAATTTAAATTTACAACACACGCTCAACTGTAATTTCTCATAATCTTCGACTCTCTATATACCAATATCTTTACCATATACCACTATCAGAAATTTTTTATGTCATCCTATTACCCACTTTGCAAACACTAATAATGCCTACTATTGTTCTGAATATTCTAATTTATTCTCATCTAAACTACTAATACGTTTTGACTTTGTCTTTGTCTCCTTCGCCTGCTGCCATTTGCCATTTGCCGACTACCATTTAACCGTTTATGTTCTCATTTGGGTAATTCCTTCTGTTCTTCTTCTTCTTCTTCTTATGGTCCTGGTCTTGGTTCTTGGTGTTGGTCTTCCTGATGTGGACAAGAACGTAATTTCCTGGTCTGGTGTCTATTGGTATTCTGTGGTGTGTCTGAAATTTGTGCCGTGGAGCAGCCCGTTCAGAGGAGACTGAAAACAATAAAATCGTAGATCATAAAAGCAAATTACATGGCAGAATGAAATGTTCAAAGGATGCGACGACGCAAGCCTCACACACATAAGCATTAGACAAAGGTACAAGAGAAAATAGATGTGTGGTTGTAGTTAGGATACTCCGTAATCATTTCATATATCTATAATCATCTCCTTCACTTTACATTACAGCATTTCCACTTTTTACAGCCCAAACCTACGAACAACGATGATACCCAGGAGCAGCAACGTAACACTAACTACAACCACCCTGCGATACGAATACGATAGACCATGAAGGAAAACGAAACGTAAAAGTATAACGAGAACCGAAACCAAAACGTAAACCATCTTGCATCCGTCAAAACCGAAGCCGAATGTTGCATGCATCTGTCTATAAAACTTTCTACAATCTGAATACAGACAGTGATAGTCAGTAGTGTTAGGTAGGTACTTAGTAGCTGTAGTAGTCAAGCAGTCAGTTCCAAGAGTCATTTTGTTCCCCTAAATACTACTATCCCGAATCTAAATACTGGCAATCTTTAATCTCCGGCCAGCTCAGGATTAACAGCATCAGCGTCCGGATCTCCAATCAGCCATAATACACATCATTGTATTCGTGGAGAATTTATAAAAAAACATTTTAAAAAAATCATTAGTACATAATATTTTATTATTATTTCGTACAAAGTCTGATTCGATTATTATTTTTTAATAAAATGCATGTTGATTTAAAGAAATACAAACGTTTGAAATAAAGGCGGAACAAAAACAGGACAAAGGTCGTTTCATTTTTGGGTTGAAGCTGCGGAGAAAATTGCCAGGAAGGATACGATTTTGTGGGAAATGCAATTCCACTAATTATGTATTGGTAGGTATTCTCTTTCGAATTAGAGACCCAGTCTTAAATACGGCATAAAAGAATTTCAGATAAATCAAAGAATAAAGGTGTGGCAGTCAGTCTGTGTCAGTTATTCCGCACGCTGGTACAAAAGGCTTCCCAAAATAGTAGATTTGGATCAGGAGCCCGATTTAGATTTCGATTTGGAGTAAATGTGTCAATTGTCTGTGGCCATAAATTAATTAATTCTGGAACGGTGAGTGTGAAGTTGGATTCGGATTCGGAGGGGGATGGAAGTGAAGGTGGGTGTGCATAAATGTGTTAAGATCTACGTGCCATATCTCTAAATGTATATGAACCATTATTGTGAATATTACTGTAGTTTTATCATCAGTGCAACTGAAAGTTCCCATTGTGTACCTTTTTCAACGACTATATGTATTTTCTATCTCGTGAAAATCCTTTGGGGATAATCGTATAATTATAGAACAGGTGAAAATATACACTGCAGGATAGGAGTGTGGTGTAATTCACAGACTGGTGTTTATGCATGTGGATGCTAAGCTAATATCGATGTTGATATACTACAAGCTGGAATTTCGGAATCGTTTGATTCGGAAGTGGAATCTGAATTGAAATCGGAATTAGAATCAAAGACATTTAGACAAGACAAAAGGGCAAGTCGCGAGCCGAGACAAAAAAGAAGGACCTTTCTCTTCTTCTGTCGTTGGAATTCTTGAGAAGGGAAACCGAAAGAACGAGAAATGAATTCAAAGACGACGACGACTACGACGACGACAATGACAATTAATGGGAAAGGCGGTAGTCAGGCGGGGGCAGGATTTCAAGACGAATGTCTCAATGGCACGGAAATTGTAAGTTATTTCGTTATTTCAGTTTCATTGTGCAACTTTTACGTATTAAGCCTATGCATAGGAGCCTATTCATATGATTCTTGTGCGATATGAGATGATTGTATACATACATGTATGTATGTGTATTGAGGCGTGAGATTTATTTTACAGAGTGCAAAAATATGTTTGCAGTAATTTCTTTAGCTTTGAACTTAACATATTTTGCCTCCTGAAAGATGTGCGGATCATTTCTGAATGCAATAAAAATTTGCACCTGGTCTAACCTGCTACGTGCACATCCTGTTGTCTACATTTTTGAATTAGTTTTTGCCCGTATTTTTGAAAAAAAAAAAAACGAGAAAAGGCTTCCAAAAATAAAGCAAATTTACCTAATACTTCAAATTTATACATAAATGTGCGAAAATTGTTAATTAACACATACATTTTTACAGACTTTGTTACATTTTTGCAAATTTGAACCTACAAGAGTGAAAAATTGTACTTTTCTTCGCAGTTTATCCTACCTTCTGTAAATATAATTGAAAATGCAAAATAAAATTATTTAAGCATTCAAAATAATGACATTTTATTGACGAATCCTTGAAATTTTGATTCGACTCTTTGGTAAAAAAATGTTTTAGCTGTAATTATGTATGCAGTTAAACGTTAAGAAGCATTTCCAGTTCCTCAGGTGTATCTAAAAATTTGCATGCATTTTTTCATGTTTTAAGATAGTTTAGTTTGTTCAATGTACTACCTACACGAATTAAATTTTTATTCCTGCTCTTATTCCCTTTTGCAATTATTTGATGATGCATGTTTACGTATGTTTCAAACCTTGAAGAGTCCTAAAGAGTTGCACAGATATACCAAGATGAGTACAAAAGTATGGAATAACGCAAGCATGGGAGTAAGCAATAGTAGTAAACAATAGGCACTACCTTCATGAATAATAGCGAAAAGAGAAAATATCTTATCTACATTGTCTGAGCTGAGATCTATGGCTGTGCCTATGGAATGTCCGTGTTCCTACTCCTACGTATATCAGAAAAGTGTAGAAAATGTACGAACAAAGAACAGATAAATTGCATTCATTTAAATTACATTCTTGTCATGGGTGGACTGGTGATACACACGATCGTACACACGAAGCCGTAGGTATTTTATTCTGCAAGCGGGATGGGCTTTTTCAAAGATTCACGAGGTGACAGCTATGGACTCATTTATGTAATTTACGTTACGATACCAACGAAAATACCAGAACTGCTGGAGCAGCTGAAACTGGAACTGGAGCTAGAACTGCAATTGGAACTAAAATCGGAGTAGTAAAATCGTGAAACTCAAATACTGGGGTTATCTGTATCTAAAGTCTACAGTAAAGTGTGAGATAGATATGTATACGGAGGCAAAGGACTTTACGTGAAAATGGCAAAGTCTCTGACTGTGTTTTTTTAATCGTGCCTTACCTTTCCCTCCAGCATGATTTGATTTCTGTTTATCTTGACGGGCTCCATGTATACGTAGTACCTACACAAACACAACCACAATCCAGAACAATTTTCGTCTTGTCTCTCAAGTACGTCCTACTGTAGGAAATCTTCTCCTGTCATGTCTGTCGTCTTCAGACGGAATTAAAAATTCCTTTGTTTTAGTAATATAACATCTTGTCTGAACATTCATATGTGTATCAGACTTGTTGAATTAAAGAAACAAATAAATTCCATACAAACCGTTTAAAGTTGTTCTTGTTACTGTAGTTGAATACTAATTGTTCATGTCAACAGTAGGTGATCAAAGGAGTAAAAGTTTCGGCGATCATTTTAATTACCCACCGGTACATTTACAGAGATAAATATAGTTGATTCTTAATATTAAATTCACAAAATCTGAAAATAAACATAAGTAAGCTGCTGCGTTGTTTTAAAATTTTATTACTTTATTATACGACTTTATTTGTTTATGTGCTTAGGGTTGCGACCCAAATGGATTCGGCACGGTGGTTTATAATCCAGCGGACGATATTTTGGAGCAAGAATTTGCATATGGTTTACGACTGTGGCACATCATATTCTTGTCTGCAGCTGCTGTTCTAGCATCGAGTGAGAAATTATTACATACAAATTATAACATTTATTAATGAATAATTTCAACTTTTATATCTCAGCCAAAGAGTTGGATAACGTTGCAATGTTTGCAGAAAATAATTTTTAAATTTGTGGATGTAGATTTTCTACTGATATTTATGAATAATTCTGTACCTTTGTAGTAATCCTTCTGTGCTGTTGTATTAAATTCCGAATCCCACGCACAAAACAGGAAATCGAGGGAGACTACATTCGGAGAAAAATTCTTAGGAAATTTCGAAGTCGCCTGAAGGCGATACAGAATCAGGAGTTGGATGAAATGGATCTCAAAAGGGGTAATTGTGCATGATTCATTACTTGTAAAATATTTTGTTTAAATGCAAAAACGTGTATACTTAACTTCTTTCTCTGGGTTCGTTTAATGATAGTGATGACTAAGGCAATCCAAAAGCACAAAAAACAAAATGCAATACTATCTACATATAATCTGAGTTCCTATTGCGTTAAGCCTCAAGTATGTAATGAAGTCCAGAAACATACATAATATATTTTTAGCACAAAAATTTGCAAAATGGACCAAAACGAAATAATTATCCTTGCATAATTCGCCTTAGATTTTAAAATTTGTACAAATACCACCCAGAACGGGATATCTTTAATACACTTGAAAATATTTGTCATATATTTTCAAAGTGAGTTAAACTAATTCTAAAATAGGCAAATGTATTCAAATGTTGTTACAGATCTGCTTTTCATGATTCAAATTCTATTCTGGATAATTTTGAATTGTAGTACCCATTTTGGAAATACACAATTAAAATTCTCAAAAAATGCACAACCCTTCCATAATTTAAGCATCGAAACGCATAGCTATTGGAGTGGTTTACATTAATTATAAAAGTGCCAAAAGAAATAAATCTGAGAGCAAAAAGAAATCAAAATATGTATTCGTACCCTGCTAAAAATATACTTGTCTTTAGTAAAATTACGCAGTTGGGTTCTTAAATTAACCTAAAACGCATTTAAAAATCTAAAGTGCATCTAAAGCGCATAGTCTAAGATGCGTTTTTGATGCACTTAAAATGCATCCTAACATCCTAACAGCGTTCATAAATTTCATAATTATATCAAATAGTTTTAGGTTGTTGGTATATCGTACTAATATTGTGAATTTTTATTTGCTTTTAATTAACATACACTCAGCGTTGGACAAAATTCGTGCAGAATTTAAATCAGATACGGAAAGTCTGGCACAGTCAGAAGCTGGTTTCTCTGTCGCCACAATTAGCTCGTCTGGAATGGCCGGTGTTGGAGGTCACGGTCATCATTCGTCAACTTATAGACGTGCATCACAAATCGCCATTGGTAGTACATACATAATTAAAAAGTGTATTTAAGACACAAGTTCTTATGCAATCCAGCCAATGTATCTTAAATCTTGAAAATAAATAAGTGTTAATTTTCCAGATATTTCTTTGGAAGACCTTAGAGCCCAATCGTTGGGTGTCACAGGAAGATTCGCAATGGCACTTTCGAAATTCTTTGGACGTTCCAAGGTAGCCCAAAGTACATCTATACCACCTTCAAAAGATGCCAAAGACAAGAGTAAACCAGCAGCACCTGACCAACCAGGAGCCACTACAACAGCCACCGCCACAACCACTTCGAAACCACCTCCACCAAATTCAAAATCTAAAAAACCCACAGAAGCTGACGCCGAAAAAACGAAACCATCAACAACCGCAACGTGCATTGATGAAACTAAAAAGGACAGTAAAAAGAGTACGAAGGACAAATCCGAAAAAATCCCACCCTCAAAATCAAATGAGAAGAAATGTGACGACAAAGACAAAGACAAAGACAAGGATAAAGAAAAGGACAAGGATAAGAAAGCTTCTTCCCAACCACCAGCCAAAAATACAAAGGAAGTAAGTTCGAAAAATGAGACAACTTCGAAATTAAAAAATGCACCAAAATCCCAATCTCAATCAGCAGAACCAGCAAAAGAAAATCAATCCGATAAACTAAAATCAAAACAACCATCAGTACCGGTCCCAGCACCAACACCTGCACCACAAACTACTGCCCAGGCCACGACCTCTGCTGCTCCAGTTCAACCTTCAGTAACTGAAAAGTCTTCAAAATCAAAATCTGAGCCGGAGGAAAATGACAAGGGTAAGGATAAAGAACAGTTAATTAAAGAAAAGGACCAGAAACAAAGCAAGAAGGAATCAGAAAAGTTGGAGAAAGAGAAGAAGAAGGAGAAAGAAAAGGCAGATAAGCAAAAGAAGGAACAAGAAAGGCTAGACAAAATCAAGAAGGATAAAGAAAAGCTTGAAAATGATAAACTAGAAAAGATAAAGAAAGAGAAGGAGAAAATCGAAATGGAGAAGTTAGAAAAGGAACGCATCAAATTGGAGAAACAAAAGAAGGAAAAGGAAAAAATGGAAAAGGAGAAGCTTGAAAAAGAGAAAAAGAAGGCAGAGAAGGATTCAAAAAAGAAGGACAAGAGCAAGTGAAATAATTTAAATATGATTAATTATTAATAAATTATATATACATTAAATACTAAGCGTACGTTTTCCACTTCAAATATTAATGTATATACTTATAACTAAAATAACAGGAAGGCTTTCGTTTCTTTTCACATTAGTAAAAGAAATATAAGAAAATACATCATAACGCGAAAGTCAAGAATTGTTCAAATGGTAAAATACATACCTACTGTTGAGTTGCAGGACAAAGTATTTAATTATTCTGGAGAACAGTAATTGGTTACACCATCATACTAGTCGTAGAACGAGTTTGTGTTACACATGTACATATTAGTTTTAATCAAAAGCGTATACCATTATAGAAACTTTGAGTTTGGTAGATTGTAATTAAATAAAATTGTAACTAAATAGTCTATTAACAGTAACTAGTAAATATTGTGATGTCGTAATTCGTAATTCATCATACCCATGCATTTTGAAAACTATTCTAGTGGTTTTGAGCATGTTTGAGCATTTTTATCACATGTGCACATGGAATCAAAATGAAATCAAAGTTTAAACTGGTGCTTTTCTTCTCTTTATTTATTTCACAAAAGCAAATGATAATTACGATGTAATCGCATTTATGGCTGATGTAATGCTAATACAAGATTTGAAGATTAAAAACTCAAGAAAATCAAAATCAAAGTAATTTAACCGACAAAATAATTCGTGGGAAGAGAATAGTCGTTTTCATTTCATCTTAAATGCATTTGCTCTGTCAATTACCTAACAACTATAGAATATTCTTGAAAGATATTTATTCAATATTTCTTTCAATGCAATTTCAGGTAAGGAAGAAATACCCATTAACATCTATTCTTACGTTAGTTCTTTTCAAAATTACTTTGTTACGTACAAATCAAATGTGCGGAAATCAGCCAAGGTTAAATGCTTACTTGTAACTAGAATTAAGTAGGGATGGAGAACATTTACTGCGCTAGTACTTTTAGTACACATATTGAAATTATTTTAGCGCTTATGACTTATATATATAATTATAGTAGACTTAAGATCAAACTTGTTTTGCTGAAAATCCGTTGTTTTTAAAAACTTGAGCCAAATACTTTGCAGACGCTCTCTGTGTTCGTTTTCGCTTTGGATCTTTCAAATCAACGTGATGAATTCCAAACGTTACTCTGTTTCGTTATTTTTATGACGCATGTAAGGGCATTCAAAATAAATTGTACTTGAAACCGGAAGAAAAATTTATGTATTTATTATATTCAAATGTGTAAATATAACTTACGTATGGCCTGCAGTCCACTCCCAGCTATCCAACAAAGTCCACGCACAATAACCAGTAACATTGCATCCATCAATTTTGACAGCTTTCAGAGTTTCGTTCAAGTATGCTTTGTGATAGTTCAGCCGGTCGTAGTCTTCAAGAACTTCTCTACCATCACTCCACCCATTCTCAGTTATAATTATCTCAGGGTTTCCAAAATTATTCTTAATATAATTTAAAAGAGGTCGGAGGGCCCAAGGTGTGTATTTTAACCACCAGGATTGGGCGGTGGGCCAACTAGAATCGTGGAATCTGAATGTGTCTTGATCGTTTTCAAATCCAAGTTCCGTACTGCTAGAAAGTAAGAGCCTTACTGCATCTTTTGGTGGACTTTGCAGTGTCGTTATCTTTTCGCAGCCATAATGATTTAGTCCCACAAAGTCAAAAGACCCTATACGAACAGCGATTACTTATTTTAATATAAAGTGATAATAATGAGATGAAAAGAAGAAGAATAATTCGACAAGTAGTAAAAAGGCACCTTTAATCTTCGATGACCACTCTTCATCAAAAGTAGGTAGTCTGGATTCTGAACGCCCTTCCTCAAGACTTTTTCTGTCAACGTATTCTCTCATTACAGGAGGGTAGGTTCCGTGGACCAGAGGGTACAATACTTGACCAAGCTATGATAAATTAATTTAAAAATACGACATAACCATGTTAATTATAAAATGTCCGCCACATTCATCCCCTGATCACTATTCGATATTTCTAATTACATCAAACCTTGAACTGGATGGCACGTTCAGTAGCTTCCAGATCATCCTTTGAATTTGGATCCACTGGCTCAAAGCCCCAGCAATCATGAGATAATCCCACTTTTCCATTTTGAATTGATTTAAACTCTTCTTCGTACATTCTGTACATGGCAGCGTGAGCTTTTAGCAAATTGTGAACGACTTTGTAATTATTTGAAGCGTCGCTTAGAAATGGAGGATGAATTCCTAAGTCGTAACCCATCATTGTGTGGATCCTATTGAGCNCCAGATCATCCTTTGAATTTGGATCCACAGGCTCAAAGCCCCAGCAATCATGAGATAATCCCACTTTTCCATTTTGAATTGATTTAAACTCTTCTTCGTACATTCTGTACATGGCAGCGTGAGCTTTTAGCAAATTGTGAACGACTTTGTAATTATTTGAAGCGTCGCTTAGAAATGGAGGATGAATTCCTAAGTCGTAACCCATCATTGTGTGGATCCTATTGAGCACAAAATTACAAATGAAAAAAGATTTGGGTGATAATTACATTTTGAATAATGAAAATAACTAGTAATTCATATTATGCTGCTAAAAGAGACGAATTAATGCCAGATAAACCCACCAAGGTTCGTTAACCGTAATCCATATCTTAACACGATCTCCAAAATTCGCGAAACAAATTCTAGCGAAATCAACTATATAGTTCCGAAGTTCCTCGTCTAACCAAGTATATTTGGATACAAGGGCTTGTGGAAGATCCCAATGGTAAATTGTAACAAGCGGAACAATATCATTCTTGATAAGCTCATCGATTAAGTTGTTGTAGTAGTTAATTCCTGCTTGATTAATTTCCTTGGGATTTCCGTTTGGCAGAATTCTCGGCCAGTTGATTGAAAATCTGTAAACAGTAGCCTAAAAGGAAATTTAATTTACAAAGTCGTGCTTTCAACTCATACGTAGCAAAAACGTCTTGCCTAAGCTGCTTGTTCGGATAAGCGTTTCTATTCTTGTAGTAATAAATTATGTAATTAGGCTTAAAAATGCAATTATTGTGCTTACCCCAAGTTCTTTAAGAATTTTAATGTCATCAAGGTACCGGTGGTAGGAATCGCAACCTTGGCTAGCGTTCGAACCGTCATCAATTTTCTCGGGGGTCGTCCTCACCGTGTGATCCCACATGCTTTCTCCTTTGCCTTTGAGTTATTATTAATTATCAATTTCGGTTAGACTGGAAACGTTGTGCAGCTTTGCAAATATGGTTGTTTGCCTACTGCTTTAGAGTATTCTATTTTCTTTTTCGCAAAAAACTAAACCTCAAATGTATTTAGGTGAAGTGGAATGCGCAACCGTTGAGGGAGAGCAACGAGGCGACGAGTAACCGAGCGAGCGAGTAGCTGCACAGTCAAACTTTGAATTCTGGTGCGCGATATCACCTTTCTCATAAACCTTCGAATCGAACTGACTTGCCCAAGGTAGCTTTACACACTACCCTTTAAATGCTGCTAATTAGCTAGATTCGGCAATATATGCTTCTCGCTTATCTTTGTAGTAAAATTAATTTTTGAAACTTTCGTTTTAATCTTTTTAAGTTTTTGTTAGGAAAATGTTCGACAATAAGTTATTTCTTATTTCAAATTCACCTGTAAAACCATTAACTTTCTAATTCTATGTTTTACTGACTAGTGAGTTTAATGCTACTTTTCAAATTCTAATATTTATACCATCCAGGTTCCATCCTCCTTCCACTTGATATGCAGCAGTTGCAGTTCCTAATAAGAATCCTTCAGGAAACTTCTCGTAGTAGAAGTCACTACTATTTTCAGGATCTTCAATTCTAAATTAAGTTAGTTATAAGCTAGATTATTTCGTACAGCAACAGCGGCTATAACAATCCTTAGGTATATATATTTATAATGTAAATGTCTTACTTGGCCACAAATTTTTCTGTGTATTTCTCATCCCGCCCAGCTTTAAATAAACTTTGGATCAATTGTGGATCACTTTCATTTGACTTACTCGGCATTTTCTCACACTGTTCAAATTTTATAAATAATAAAAGGTATAATGTATTTTTAAACGAATTATTCAACTTGCCAAAAGCGCTTATCTTCTGCACTCACTGTTACCTTCGATGGAACCAACAGATTCAAGAACGTAACTTTCTGATGATTGAGGAAGGAGTCTAATGATGCAAATGTACTTGACTCTAAACCACATGTATGTACATACAGCCCCTATCGAAAAAACTGAAGATCACCGTTTTTGTTGCATGGTAATAGGTAGTTTGAGATCTGCAAATGCTACTGTAGGCTGTAACGACTGTACATATCTTTATCTGCGCTGATGACAAAGACGGATCATGTTTTGTAAATATTCCTGTGCTATGAATGTATTCATTTTAAATCACTGTGGTTGCGCCGTGAGCATATTCTTGTAGCACAATTCAAAATAATAGTGATTATAATCGTGTAGAGCTGAGCACGTACAAATTATATGCTCGTTGCATGATCTTGAAAAGAAAACAATTAAGGCAATGTAGTGTTCCGCAATAATAATGATTGCTATTCGCTATACGTGGCAACTTTTCGAGATGCTTGGCTTGGAATAAGAAACATGTGTAGAGCTTTGAGAGGATACACAATACCTAGTATGCAAATTGCAATGTTTCAGTTCCAGCTTGTTTTTCCTCTATAATTATTATGTACATATGTATATTCCTTGATTGGTACGACGCTGGACCGTGCGGAGAAGTCTAATCTATATTGAAATCAAGGTCATGCAATAAGTTAACAAGTATCAGTAACAATAATTGTGTCTGCCAAACCCAGCCACACCTGCTGGGACTGAATTGTACGCTGTACCGAGCAAAGAACAAAGTATCATAGTATAAATGCATGTATCTAAACATACGTACCATGATGTGAGCATGTAATTATCTATTAAAATTTGAAATAAGATTACGTAATAAATGTGCTCACCTACTTCGTTACAAAAATAAATTTTTAGACGTGTAGTAAAAGCCTGCGACCTGCATAATAAAATGTTAATTGTTGACCTCGAATTTCAGAAAATTGAGATGTTAGTAATATTTTCAAAATTATGTAGAAGTTTAATTTGCAAGCGATTACTAAGTAAGTAAAAAAACTTAAAGAATGAACTTTTGCCATATCCAAATTCAGTCATTTGAATTCTTTTGCAATATTTTATTTACCAACAATTATGCAAGCTTCATTAAGCCCTCGTTTCAGCGTAATCGTGTATATGAATTTTTCTGAGCAAATAATTGAAATGAAAGACCAATGAACAATATGCAAATAAAGAAGACCACTGAAAGAAAGGAATTTAGAACAAAATGTTTTTAGCGATTTTATTTTTATTAGATTCGCAATATTGTTTCGATGATGTCGAAGTGGAGATGTGGTTTTCAGAGTCTATCTTTATGTATATAGCAGACCCCGAAATTCATTTATAATCTAATTCAATATAATATGTTCATACATATTAAGAATTATTATTATTATATAACTATATATATATTTTATTTATTATATATATATATATAATCATCATTTATCATTTATTAGATTTATCGTTGACGTTTTTATTTTTTTCGCTCTCGTTAATTAAAATCGTAACATTTTCATTTTTTTTATTATTAAGTTTTTCCTTAAACATCCCTCCTGTGTGCTATTTTAGTTTATGTTTTTTCCATTGTAATAATTATCTGACAACTTATTTCCTTCTCAATAATTGTAAATTTAATCGTAATTGTAATTGTAATCTGAGTCATCATGTCATTGTGTAATGATACAAGTTACATAATTATCAATAATTGATTGGATAACAACATTTAAGAATAAAACGAACATCTCAAAATCTAAATGATGCAACAATATAACTATGCAATATAATTATTCGCATACAGAATGCAATAATAGAATATATGATTACAATATAACTAACTATAATTCATTATTATTGTTTATCATCGTCACCGCGTAATTATAATTATCGCAAAATCGTAGTTGTAGTCTTAATCGTCAATCGTAAATGTAGTGGTAATTGTATAACGGTAGCAGTAGCAGTAATTGTGGTTCGTAGCATACCTAGTATAGTAGTAACAAGTAGTTTTCTCTCTACCATCATCATATTTCCCCTTACATAATCATTTAGTAAGTACATATTAATATATCAATTAATTATATATTTTGGTACGGTATACAGTACAGTGTGTGAACGTCAACGTGTAACCGGTACCGGTTCCGGTATTCAAGTTTTTTTTTGTTTCTTACACTGGATTGGATTTTATATCGAAATTATGAACCTTTGTGTGTGTCGCATACAGTATTTTTATAACAAACAATACATACTATGTATGTAAATCAAATCAAAATAAATCACCCTTGCTCTTCCCAAATTTCAACTTAACTTTATAGTTACCCACTAGAGCTACATTATACAATTATTTAATTATACAACTGTCAAACCGTCCCGTACTCTACTTATTACAGAAGTACATACACACAATTAACAATGTAATATAAGATAATTACAGATAGTATGCAACAAGTATATTAAGGTCAAAGGTTAATTCTTAAAATCCCGTATCAAGACATGAACATGGTTTTCGAATACATACTCACTAATCCGAAATCTCAATAACACGATAAAATGTGAGTCAGAGTCCGAATTACATACATTCACTTACACAGTATAGGTAGCAGCTGAATAATACCAAATTTGTTAATTTACACTTCAGGATATTTTTGTTGATTGAGTAAAAATGTCGACTTGAATTCTGTTTAGACGAGAGGAAGAGAAATAGAAGCAGAAAGAGAGAGAGAGAAAGAGAAGGTTTTGGAGAATCGTGACAATGACTTTGGTAAAATAGGCCATAATTAAAGTCTATAGAAGTATATATCTAATTTGATGCGAAAGTAGGTAATTATGATTTTGATATTGAGGTCTGTGATAATTAGTAGGTAGTTACATATACAAAGGTTTAAGTCGAGGTAGTAGGAAAAAGTGACGAAATCAAAGACAATTACATACTTTTATACATAATACAAATTTTCACTTGTCATTTAATTACTTATGTTATAATTTAGTGTTAGAGTTTAATGGCAGGGTGTATATAGGTTATCTTGTGTTGTGGTATAGTATGGTGTAGGGCAGAAGATTTAAGGGCGGAAGAAAAAATAATTATAATTAGGTAATCATGTAGTCCAGTTCCAGTTTTCTTGTTTCCTGTAGCATCTTACAATTAAGCACCTATCATTATCGTATAGATACAAGGAAGGTTTCCTAATCCGTTAATTTCCCTACTTATATAATTATAGAGGTGACAAAATTGGCATGGCAGGACATTATCAAGCTTACGTTTAGTAGTTAGTTGAAGGATGTAGTGATAGAGTAGGAGACGATAAACTTACCGATTAGTGTTACCTCATATCGATTAACAGTTACAGCTACATTAGATTTATTTAGTTAACCAGCCCACATTTTCATGAATCGATTTTATGTAACTAATAGTAATTCAATAATTCAGCTGATGCTAGACAGCAATGCGTTCGTAGCAATGAGATGGCTGGCTTCAATTCCCCAATGATAATTTTTGATTCTATATAATATCCTCAACGTTATACCTATAGTAGATAGGTACCTACCTACTCCACAGATAGTTGGGGACGTAGGTAGGTTTCTTCGTAGTTTATTTTTGTAACAATTATGTTTTTGCAAAATTTGAAAATCGAAAATTCAAATTCTACATCTAGCGTTTTCGTATCGTTTATCGTTATCGTGTTTTGCATTGCACTATGTATGTAGTATGTATGTAGTATTTTTCGTTTTTGTTTTTAGCACTTTCATTGCTGACTGCCAACTGTTTAGCATCGGTAGGTTTTTCTCTAGTACATAATAAGTATTTATTTCATTATTTCAAACAGCCATACCTTACATAATTTATCTTGTTTCGACTCTATGTAGTAAGATTTCTATTTTGTCGACAAAAGTATACATAATTTACTATATATAGCCTCCGTCTATTGATGGATTGATTTTGATGTTTTATTTAAAACTTTTCTCGAACACTTTATGATAAGGATTTTTGATTTGATTTCGATTTTCGACGATGACGATAACAACTTTTTCTATTTCAAACAACGTTCACTGACTGACCTTTTTTTCACTACTTAACTATTTTTTCATGTAAAGATTATTTTATTAGAGCTGATCATGATCGGATCGATAAATATCTACGCAACGCTGTAATTATGTATGTATAATTATATACGTATTTTCTGTTCTCCGTGCACTTGCACTATATCACTATATGTATAGTACTATCTAATACATCATCATAACAATCCACGGTCTGTTTTTTCTACGTAACTATTCAATCAACTATTCAAGTTTATAACCATACTGTTTCATTTTTAGACCAGCCTCTCTACCCATGAACAATATAGATATAAGTATTTACATTACCTATAGATTTTAGCTTCTGCACAATTCACACATTTTCAAGGGCAAAACACCAGCAATGGGATATACAAATTGCTTCACAAACTTGCTGCAAAGATTTTCAATGTCGACAAAAAATAATCAACAATTCTGATTTTATGTCCCGTTCGTAATTAACTATACTCAATTCAATTATTGTTGCCTTCACATTCATAGCGATTGATAGCGTATTATCATTTTTAAAGACATTGGACATTATAACACAAGACAAATTTTTTCCAGTGACAGTCGTAAGTTGTACCAATCAAACATGAAAACGAAAATGAACTTTCGAACCCCAATTTTTAAAATCTAAAGCGCTTCCATCAATCACAAAACAGTATTAGGATAACAAGCAAAAATACTGAGCATACTGAGCATTGCTTAAATAGCAGCAAACAATCACACTGAAATACGTTGACAACTCAGTGAGGGTCCACTTCAGTTTTTGTTTTACAAAAGTAGGTACCTACGTAGGTTGCATGCAGGGATTTGCATTATGGATCTATTTTAATCTACAGTCGATCTGCGACGGTTTACAAAGTTTTAAGTAATACATTATTATTAATTGTATCAATAATTATTAATTATAAATAGGCAAATTTATTCCGAAATCCCTAAAGTTTCGTGTATTGAAAACTGGCGCGTAGTTGTATTTGTAATAAGATTTTGAACTTATAGTTTAGCTGTAGTCTGTAGTGCAAAAGATGTCATTCTGTGCTTCCCCATTATGTAATTACAGTGAAATCGCTATAAGCCGAACGCTTCTGTTCGCCCGTGCAGGAAGTCCTGTGTTTAACATGTATTTGACTTTCTCTAATGCGAACCTCTGTAAGCCGAACTTTCTCTAAGCTGAACGGTTTTTATAATCTGTCAATGAGAATTGCATTGAATTCGCCGTCTGTAAGCCGAACTCGAATTTTTCATCGAACCTACTGAGCTTTTCACACGAAAGCTACACAGTTTGTCCGTGTTGAAAACATTTTTAATGAGGTTTCAGCATAAAAAGCGACTTACAATTTTTTAAATGGTAGTTTATGTTTTTTTTGTATTCTAATAAAATTAAAATTTGATCGTTTAATTTGGTGTGCTTTGCTGGAATTAAACGTCATTTAGCCTGTTAACATGACTTTCTATAAGCCGAAAGTATTTTTCGGAACCCTCGAGTTCGGCTTACAGCGATTCCACTGTATTTCTTTTAAGCGTAAAAAAAGTCATTGTAAGCATAAACACTGTTGTCGCCATGTGCCATTCAATAAATGTAACCAATTAATTAATTAATTATAATTATCGGAAGTTGTAGTTTTAGTCAAAAAATTACAGTTAACAGTGTGTGAACGGAGTATATTTTAATTTTTCATATTGTTTTTTTGTTAATATACACACGAAATGTGTTACGTACTTTAAAGTAGGTAGGTACGTTTTTATTTAGTGGAATGGAACAATATGGATGGATAAAGGGTGATGGTTTTGGTTGGATTCTATGTTTTTTAGATCGAAACTTACACGTCATTTGCTTTGGAAAACGATCAAAAGCTATTAATGCTCGTACAAGGAATATAAAGTGGAATCAAGTTTATACTAGTACAATTTGGTTTTAGTTTCTTTCACCCACTATAGCAATATATAGGTAGTATAACACGTTCAAATTTGTTTCCGTTTCAGAAATCCAGACCGTAAATCAGGTTGATTTTAATCGTTACAAGTAATAACTATTACCAACGCCAGGAACCTAGTTACTATGAATGAATCACAATCTCAATTGAATTTGAATCAGGATAAATAATACTTCCGTCTATAGGACGATAAGAAAAAATAGTGGTCGCTCGAAATTTTCCACTCAGTTAATAGTACTCGTAATAATCATAATTATACTATGTATACGGTCTTTGAAATTGCAAGTAATTATTTCATCAAGACGTTTCGATAATAAAATATGGTGAGCATCATACCCACATGAATTTTACATTTCACGGCAGAAGTAGAACGCATGGGATTTGAAAGTTGACGAATAATAAAAACGAAACAGACAACCAGCCACATCTGAACAAGTTCACTCGAATAGTGAATTATTGTAAATCTGTTGTGTTGTAATTCTATCTACCTATGTTATGTATCTAAATGTTTAGCACCGCGCTCCGGTGTTTAAATGTTTACCGGCTAAAGGATGCAACAATCGTAAATATATAATTATTACCTACGTAACAGTGCAAATGACAAATAGGTATGTCACAAATCAAAAAGAGGATCAAGAAAAAGCTACCCGTACCTTTTTACGTACATGTTAACTCGCCTATAATTACCTATATCATTTTACAGCTACAATTTATTACCGTATATCCGTACTAAAATTTGTTTCTAATTATTGTTTTATCACTTCTATATATCTATGGCGTCTCTGCCGGCAATTACATAACTACGTAAATATAGGTTTGTTTTGTGTATTGTGTTGTGTTTCATTTCCCAAACAACGTCAATGTCCAAACAAGCCGTATTAAATGTATTGATTATTGCAAGTAATATAATGTTACGAAATTACCAAAACATACACTCATACGATCCCTGCGAAATACTCTGCAAATATATTGCAAATGTCCAATTCGAAAATTTGTCAATACTAATTATACATCCTATTCCACACATATTTTAAACAACACAGTTTGTAGAATTTCTCATCCTGCCTTCAGGCTACACTACAGTCAGACAATAGAGCAATTGACAAAATCTATAAATCATTGATTCGCTACAGAAAGTGATATCGAGTGCTTTTCTATCGTATTTCGTTTCTTATAATGGAATGTTTATCCTTAGACAAAATGACAATATAATTAACGAACCATAACAACATTTACATTATTGCACAAGTATAATATATGAGGAACATGCTTAACAATTTGAAAATTTAGATTGTACCACAAAATTTCTTAAAAGAATAACGTATCCACCATCCGTGCTAACGCGGCATGACCTAAAGTAACACCTACATAATTATGCAATTTTAATTTCAAGTCTAACTCTTCACCTACTGACAAAAACAAAAAATAATAATAACCCAATATTTGAGAAGCATCAACTAACTTCGAATATACGCAGTATCGTTATAGCTCATCACAAAGCATAAATACCTAGGTATGTAGGTTTTCGATACAAATTTAACTCAACGAAAATTAGCTGCTTTGATTCGTTTTGATCATACTGCAAAGCTTGAATATCAACATAAAGAAAATTATTTTTGAACACGAAACACGTCAATTTGTCAAGTTGAAGTATTTGTTGAATAGTTTTTAACGTTTTAGGAAATGCTGTCAAAATCGTAAACCACTTGAAAACAGACTCCAGAACTCCTAATGATTATGATTAGTTTCCAGCGTACCATAAAACCTCTAATAAACGGTCCAGCCTTCTTTTGGCTTAAATTCGATTTCCCGTGCCGCGTAATAGAGACCACTAGCATTCGAACAGAGGCCCTTCCTTTTACTGGACATTTCACAGCACGCAAAATTAAATCGCTTAGTAAGAATTTTACGTATAATTGAAGTTTAGTATTGTATTGTATTGTATTGTGCTTTCTGCCTTCTAGCCGCTTAAACACAGATAGGTAGTTCATGCCCATGCCATACTGCAATAATTGTAATTACCACACCATTCAATTTAAAGTTAGCTTTAGTGGAACATATAATTAATTATATTCCTGAACTTATTTTGAATACATTTTCAGTTTACTTCTTACATTACAATTGTATAAGAGGGAACGCGCACCTTAACAATAACATATGTTGTTATCTTCTCTTCTTTAAACATACTGTACTCCTATCATTATTAATTTTATACGTAGAGTACGAATGTCACGTCAAATTTAATTGTTATTATTGTATATAGTTTAATTAGACTATATATATAAACTGCCTACAGTTTAGTTCATATCGATATATCATATTATACAATGTAAGTTGTAATTATTGTAACAGTAATTACAAATTACATCAGAATATAATCATAAATAGGATATATATATATATATATTGAATTTTTTGGATTTGGATGTTTCCGGAAAGGGCATTTTAGTATCTTTGAAGAGTGAAGTTAATAAAGTAATAATTCATCATACAACTGTTGTAGTTGTATGTATTATAGTTGCAGTTTTTTTGACAACAATAATAGTAATGAATATAATTCCTTACGAAATATTCAAATATTAATATAGTTATACAATAACAATCAATTAATTAATTATTATTATTAGTTTAGTAGTAATAATTTGGAGAGCTAAGATGGTGCGTGATTAGCTATGACTATGAGAATGACTGTGATGAGAGTGTGAGGGATGGCCATGAGTCTGTTGCGTGGAAGAAGTTGTTGATAGCGGCGTGCCGGGTGCGAGTGCCCCATTTAACGTCACCACTAATTTCCGTGACCCGGCATGATTTCGGTGTTCACATAACCAAATCCCTTGCCATGTTCCCAAGCTCAGTTTTCCCTCGCAGATGGGAATTGACAAGGATGAGCCTAGTAGACATGCCTTCACGTGAGCAGGCTAGTCAAATAAATACAAATCAACACATTAAACCCGGTGCAGGATTATACACATTTCGCACGCCATACTTTCAATACTAAACGTCATCAGTCATTAAAATCAGACACAGTATTAAGCTGCCCTAATGAATATTTCAAAATAAGCGCTAAAGATTTAAGAGTATTAGTGCTAAAAGTTTTAGAGTATTAGGCTCTCATATTTTGGTTACAACGATTTTGTGATATATGCATGTAACAATTTTCGTTGTAACGAAACGATAATGAGTGACGTTTTCTAAAAGTTATAACATAAAAATCACAGGATCTTTTGCACGTTGTTTTTTAAACAACTTGTAAGTCGTATTTCCAGAACAGTTTTGATCGTAACGACAGAACATTTTGGACAGCGGAGCATTTTCAGAAATCAGAACTGTCGGTAACATTATAAACAAATTGAATATTTCATCCTTATAAGCAGCTTAATACTATGTCTAACTGTAATAGTAATTCATAGGGCGCTCATTTTCTCGTTAATACGATTTTAAACATCACGCTGCTTCATCGTTACAATGATGAAAATGATTTAACTCCAATTCCAATTTTTGAACCTTAACTTTAATTCCGAGCTTCCGAACACACTTTGGCGTCCTTCTGCAGAGATAGCTAAACTTATTTAATTATCTTATTGTTATAGCTAACTTGACTTGTTTAAACGATAAAACACAGTATAACGAGGAAGTGAGAGCCCTTAATAAAAATAAAAGCAATAATAATGAGAGTAATTTCAAGACTGTATCCTCACCATATCGTCGGGACCCTCACAGGAATGTTTGTAAGGCAGTCCCTGAAAAAAAACAAGCAGAAATGAATTCATTAGTATCAATCCCTTAACTACTGTACATACTAACTTTTCCCCAGAGTCTTTATGACTACTTTTTTTACCCTTGATACATACACGGTAAATATGAGTATACAGCTCCACAACGATTTGTAATTTAAATTAACAAGGAAGTTAACAAGGTAGTTTCACTTCGATATTTCCTCCCACAGTATTATTCAAGTCATTTCAGGTAAAACATTTAAGTACATGTTTAAAATACAACTTTGCCCTCCTGAGTTAACAATAAGAATGTTTCACCATTTTGGCTAACTTCAAATTCAAAAAGTATGATTACACAGGAGAATCTGAAAAACAAGCCACACACTGAAAATACTGGTACATACATCTAAAACTACAAAAACCTATACGTGTATTAATGCAGCTTATTATATGCATCTCAAGTTGAAAAACATTGCAACTAAAAATCTATAGTATCTATATGTAAAACTCGCCAAAAGTGCATCTAAAGCACACCTCGCAGTCCAAAAAGAATTTCTAATGCGTTTGTGATGCACTTCAGATGGAGCCAAACTGGGTTCATGATTTACATATATTACCTATACTAAAAACTTTCTCTGGGTGGCATTTTTTGGCATTTTTTGGTTTTACGATTGTTTAACTTTAAAAGTGCAACCTAGTAATTCGAATTCATTACGCATGTATATTGTTATATATTGTCGTTAGATTCAAAAACATTTTTGTAATGTTATGGGATTTCTCAGAAGGTATTAGCTTTTGCACCTTCGTTTTGTAATAACTACTGAGCTTGCGAAACACCCACCAAATAGATTAGACACATTGTACACAGATAAATGTAAAAACATGTTTTACAGAATCGGAATCATTGCGGGCCGTATTGCAAAACATTAGCAAATTCAAACTTTGTCCAAGTAGTGAAAACATGAATCAAACAACAATAAATTGTACATACATCCCTAGAACTGCTACATTTGTGACATTTAACAACAATGCAGAGCTTTATGTTAATTATATTATTATTTATAAGCAGTCTAAAGTCTAAATCAGTTTCGTCTAAGTGAGTTAGCAAACAGTCAGTCTTTAAATCTTGAAACAGGACGCATCATTACACCCAAGCATCAAACTGGTGAAGACATTTTCCTATGTATGTAATTAAGTACTGATGTCTAAGATCTGGGGCGCTAATAGGGTGACCTGTAGAAAGAAAGGGAAGTTTGTGACTCATTCGGTTCAAGGCCAAACGAACTAATCATTTATAAATTTAGAGGGGACTTGTGGATCTGTTGGACCAGTGAAACAAAGAACGCAAATGAGAGAAATTGTAATTTAGGTGTTTGCCTTGATTTGGGGCTTGACCGCGGTTTTTTTCCATCACCTAGGCTAAAAACTCCTTGTAATGGGTTGAGTGCGTTTATTACATTGAAGAAATACCTAATTACCTAATTAGGTATTTTAGAAACCAAAATTATTGAGAGAATTCGGGAACGTGCTTCAGTATATGCATCTCAGTTTCCTTCTCAGCTGTACGAGTATCAGAGTACCAGTAACTCACGTGTGTAAATACAATGCCGCATATGCATATATATATACAAATAATATAAGAAAATATACAATATAATAAAAATATATAAATAAATATAAATAATAAATGAAAAACAGGAGTTTCCTACTTACGCCTTGTAAAACAACATGCAAGTAATACCTATATTAGTCATTTTATTTTCATATGATGAACGAGGAGTA
>JAAXYX010001418.1:0-23247 GCA_036851915.1 Ptenothrix huangshanensis | reverse complement strand
TCTTCAAGGCCCAGCTCTTTACATTTTGCTACTCCCCAACTATAAAATTCAAATCTTGAAGTTGTTTCAAAATACTCTTTTTTATGGTTACACTTTCGACTTTCAATTTGAAGAGTAGTTGGAGAAAAAAAAATATCCCAAAAAATCTTTACCTACACGCACTTTCGAACATCATAACTTCATTCACTGAAATCCAGTCTTCAGATAATATTTTTTCCACGTTTTGCAGTGACAAATTTAGAAACGCAGGAGACTTCAAAAATTCAATGGGGTTTCTAGTAGTAGGCAACAATACATAAAGATTATTAACAAATATCAAAAATGCACTTAATTCAAAAAACTTTTTTAAAATTCATTAAAACGTACTCGAAAATCCTCCTAAGCAGCAGTTCAAATCCCTTCTGATACAATCGGCACCCAAATATTTTTGAAATCTCAGCGAGATCAAATAACTGATCCGGTGATAACTCCAATTTTAAATAGTCTTCAAAACAGCCGCTGGATATAAGCTAATAATAAGTAAAATTGTAGAAGTTAATAGGTACCTAGTTTTACTACGCAGATATGTGTGAATGCAAAATAAGATTTTGAATTCAGGAATTTTTTAGGACTTTACTTTAACTGTTAACATGTCATGGTTATTCATTTTTAGTCTCCTTTAAAAATTTGTATTAATTTTATTGTTAATTAAAACTATTAAAAATAATTAATTCGATTTTTAACACAGCCTATATATACATACATCCTTACCGTGGTGAAGATTTTAAATGTACTTGGTTTCACATTTGGAATTTGGATGCCACTGGCATCTCCACTTTTCACAATCACAAAGTCCAATTTATCTTCAAATATTTCCTGAATTTCTTTACATGTATTATTTTTTATATGCTGTTTTAAAATTTTAAAGGATTTTTTTTGTGGTCCTACCAAGCAAGCTATCTCTTTGCATTTCGGATTTTCTAGTAGATAATAGCGAAGTTTTTCTGTGCATGGAAAATCGGGATCAGGCCCCCCTTTGCGATGGTACGGTCTTATCCGGGCCATGACAAGGAGATGAAACTTAGTTTTGAAAAAAATGAAAAAAGACACTAACTTTGTGTAAAATTATGTTGAACTCTAAACTGAGATAGAACGGAAAAACAAGAAGGTAAAATTTTTGTGCAGATGAAGATAATTCGAGCAAATCGGTGTCACTGGCTCCTTTGAGAGTCTCATTACTTGTGGTTCAATTTGTGTAATGCAGTGACTTATAGTTTTCTTTCCATTGGTCTATTTCACAAATACACACAGAGATTTATCAACATTCATAAAAACTTGAATATTAGAACTATAAATAAATTGACTGGCTATTTTTAGACTCTTCAATGTCATTAAAAATAGTGACGCAATTAACTATTTGATTTGATTTATCTTTAAGGCGCCCAACGGTAATTAAACGATATCTTGTAAATGTAACTTCATGATTCACTATTACTCTTTTAATTCATTCAAAAATTGTAGGACGAGATATTTATAGAAACTATATTGCATCTTACCATAATTTTATATTTATGTTATTAGCTATTAAGTCTAATTATAGCTTTAAACGTTAACTTAGATTATCGTAGTATACATACGCATATAGTTTTAAAGTTATTTGTGTTTTTCATCCATCAATGTCTCTATACACACTCCTCAGCGCTGGTTCGGAACGTGAGACATTCTCGAATCATACAATGTCATCTTCTGCAACGTAAAATTTTCCTTGTTATGCAAGATTAAAATAAGCATTGAACTAAACTTGCAGTCGAAGTAAAACATTTCACTAGCGGTAAACCCGATGAGAGGTGCTTTTGGTAGTACTTCAGTGGAATTGCGGAAAAGTGGAATTCACCATGGCAGCTCGATTAAGATGCTAATACATTATACCATGCACTGAATTCCACTTTTCCGCGATTACACTAAAGTACTACAAAAGCACTACTCATCATCAGGTTTACCGCTATGTAATCATTTTAGTGAAATGTAAGAAAGCCAAGAAATCAGATTTTCGGATTTTTGAAAATATTTCAAAGAATCATTTTTCATGCTAATAAATGTAATCATGGGTAGATTCTTCTCGTATTTACCTTTCGAATGATACCATTCTTACTTGTCAAAATCAACGGTGATTTATCTACTAGTCTAAATGATTTATTAGTGACCTAACCGGGTTATAACTAACTTGGCCTAACCTGAAGCCTATCCGGACACACTAACATTTATCTAGCATGTTACACTAACCTAACCTTTGGCGGGAAATGTGAATTTGTGAGTATTTAGGTTGAAATCTGAATTTTTCGGGGTTAATTTTGATTTTAGTCAGAAAGATCTTTGAATGGAAGCATTGAATGCGACTTTTCGAAAAAGGCAAATTCTTCAAACAATTACTTTTTAATTGCAAAGAGGCATGAACACTGAACACAACTCTTTAAAAAGTCTAAAGGTCTCTTAACTACTACTTTTCGAAAGGCCAAACGTTCTAGTCTTGCGCCGACGCCGACAGATAATATTGTTATTTTTTTTTAATTTCTTACTTAGTTTCCAAACGGTGCAAAAAGTCAATGTTTGAGCCCGGTTGAGTTGAATTGCTGCAATTTAAGCAGAACGTCCTCCCTCGCAGATGATAAACATCTTAGTTAAAATAATTATATGTTTTTGTCTATCTATTTTGATATTTAATTTCATATTTGTCCATGTTATCCTACAGCTCACTATCGTTCAAGATTATTATTATTATTTTCTTCTGTTTATTCCGAGAAACGAAACAAGAACCTGCAAAATACCGAACAATGGTAATTAATTATAACTCTATAGACTCTTGATCTAAACTGTAATGCAAAAAAATTCATGGACGAGGAAGTTGCAAGGCAAGGCATCCACCACAAGATTTCATATAATTATTAGTTGTAGGAATTCGATCTTGCAACTAAATTGGTGGTGCGCAGTCATTAGGAAACGTATTTTGCTAAGCTAAAAGCCACTGCTTCCAAGTAGGTCGCTTGTCGCTTTGTATGCATTTGTGTACGTATCATGTTTTCCAATTATAATTAATTACATTTTGCTTATCTTCTCCAGCAATCAAATTCGGCATACTCTCTCTCAAGTAATTACTATGTACTTATACTTATATGTAATTATAATTAGGAATGCTTTTGAATCTGATCAATAATTTTCATTCAGCCCATCTAGGGCCCACGCAACATCGCTTTTAGTGTTCAACCATTATTTATTTGCTTTTCTTTCTGTTTTTGTTTATAAAGAACGGCAATATAGAGATGTCTAGTGTAACCATAGTACATGTATAGTACATACTGTTGTATAGTGTGTTTATAGAAAGGAAGATCCAGAACACTGAATCTTTTATAATATCATTTGAATGCATAAATTAAAAGCAAACGAAGCTAGTCAGTCGAATACATTCATTGTGTTAGTAGGTAAATTAGAAACATGGTAATCTTAATATCTTATTCATTAGTTAACTAGATTGTTTACATTATTTAATGTAATTGGTATCGAGTTATTATTTGAAACTTCGGACTAGTCACCCACTCGTCTACCTCTCGCCCTCCTATCTGACATCAATTTGTATCTTTAAACATCAACTTTACATGGTAAATTTTATTTATTTCCACAAACGCTGTGCAAATGAGGTGCACTATTGCTCATTTAATTATAAGCTAAGTCTGGTGTTATTCAAACATTAGATTACACCACATACAACTATCAACAACAGCTTCATTACAATACCATCTTCGTGTTAGTTTCACTACTATTACACAATTACTGTTGGTTACCCACAATGATGAAATGGAGCTGTGATTTACTTGACCACGATGACAGTCTCCATTTTCCATCCGATTCACACCTACAAATGCAGAACAAACTCTGAAAGTATCTAATTATACTAATCTAATTCGTTTCTGTCTATTTACACTCTTTGATATAAATAATTACATCAACATGAATGATTAGTGATTGAAGGGCTCAAAAAGCTATGACGCCCATGTTTAGGTCATTGGCTCAATGTAGAAATAGTTTGTAGTAATTAGTCATATTTATATGTCACCTACATTTCACATCTGACCTGACTCAAGTTCATATTAGACACGGATACAAAATACAAAACCTACTGGAAATGTATTAACTATTTAGCTTATTAGCTACGGTACCTTTCATATTTAAATATTAAACGGTTCAATTTTAGATTAAAAAGCATGTTCTTTCGATCATACTGCAATGTCCTCGTAATTCGAAACAGTGAATTATTGCAAGTAAATATGGATAGTTATCTAATAGTATGTGTATGCTAACCGATTCTGCTTCACAAGTGGGCCAGTATAAAAGTTGAAAAAATCGAGCTAAAAGTATTTCTTAGTCCAAATGTAACTCGAAACTACTGATACAAATTGGAAGTAGCTTACACAAAACGCTACACCATTATTTGACTAAATGATCTAATTGTTGATGAATTATATTAAAAATGTAATCATACGTCTCCTTTTACAAATTATTGTTCCGTTAATTTGATTAATTGCAATTATTTCTTTTGGCTTCCGTACCCTACGTCTTTTATATAATTTTCGACCCAGAACACAACAGTAGTCAAATTTTAAAAGCTCCTAAATGTATGTTACTTGGTCTTTATGTTGTAGCTTTTCTACTGGTATGCTGGAAATGAGTCAAGTCATAACACTAGCATTAAGTCACACTAATCTTAGTTATATATAATTACATACTTCTGTTGATAGATTCTTACAGTTGCATAGTTTGGTGCTTGGGCATAATATGTAGGTAATTCTTGACTTACAGCAATCATTAATCATTTTGTTAGTACTTGCTTTCAATTTTATTTTTGCTGGCCAAGATTTCCTGCGTGTATTAATATAAAGTAGAATATAATATGTATGTAATTATTTACTTTACATGTTCGTACAAGACAGAACAGAGAGGCACAAACAGTCTTATGACGCATAAAGAAAGTTATTCTGTGACAGCGACAAGACGAATGACGAATATGCTTTATCAAAGAGACAAGCACGGAGTTCTCAGTACTCGAAACGTGACACGCGTTTATCCAACCACAAATAATTACTAAGGTAGGATTACAGCGGATCTAAAGGTTACAAAAAAGAGTTACACTCAGTAGTTTAACTTTTACGTTAGACAATAAATGGAAATTTTAATTTATAGGACACGGTGGATGTATTCCAGGCTTCTGGAAACAAAGAGAGACAATGATAACTTTGTTTTGGGGAGGTACATAGGTATGTAGTTTGTTTTCCTACAGATAAATATTACTCAGTCCAGGGGCTTACGGAGAAAGATGATTAGGAGTAACGTAAAGAAACATACGAGCTAAAGAGAAATAAATAAATCTTTTGCAAGGAGAAATTTACTCAATGAATCATTCGTTATTACCACCATTGTTCTCAAAAAGTTACTTATTGCTGTCACATTGTACATAAACTTACACTATGCGGTATTAATAAATTTCGAATTTCCACAATGGAGTTGTGTCCTTAAACTTAAATCGAGGCAATAGTTTAAAATAATATATAAACGATACACTTAACCACTGAAAGTTCTGTTTCTGCTTCTACTAACACTACGTTGTGACTAAAATAGGATTATGGCGACAAAACCGTTATTTAATTTTTGTACCAACGGGGCAAAGGGAGTTACATAAAATCTTGTAAAATAGTAGTTCAAGCGCAAAAATATTGCAAAGACACTCACAAGTATAACTACAGTTACATACATAATATATATATTATTCTAGCATTTGCGATCTCTCATAACAAGTAATTAGGAAGAAATATACAGTTCAACATTCATGTCCATAGAACATCTATACGTTCGATTCGTTCTCACGTATCAAACTACACATTGATAGATAAACTACCAAACGTCTTTATCACAAATAAACAATTTGACAACGTCAAAATCAACAAACTATTTATACGTAGATATACAGAGTGAATGATGAAGCAATCGGGTATTCATTTCTAGTCTTCTTCTAGTGTAAGCAGCAGAACAAAACAAGAAGAGACAAAGAAAAGAATCCATTATTTTTGCTTGGATCCTCACTCTCACTCTTATGGCATTCGTACAGCGCAGAAATAAGCTTCTCGTTTTATGATGATAATGAGCATTGCGCTGCACAAAAATAATGTTCACTACCTCAAACATACACTGTATCCTTATATAAATATACGTACTTAGTAAGTATTTACACTAACGAATAATGCGAGAGCCTCTGCAAGTTCCAGGAAAAATCAATGGCATGGCACATTGCAACACAACTAGTTCTGGATACATCCACATTAATAAAGTTCAATACATGGACAACTTCTCACTCGACTTAGACAAAAAAGAAGACAGGGAAGTTGTGTAAGCATCCTAGGTATGTACTTTAGGTAAGTAGTTATATTTATTTGGTTGGGACATCTGCTTGCTTGCTAGGGAAACTTTTGCCGCTCGTACCAGGAGAACTGGGAGAGGTACAAAAATTGCAGAGATGCACATATTATGCACTTATATTGGAATGACTGGAAAATTAAAATTAAGGAGGAAATAGTTTATCTTTGACTAAAACCATTATATAAAAAATACGTAAATATAGGGACTGACATATTCTAGGACTGCTGTGTATTTAATTCCTCTGCTGAAGAACGGACGCGGGCGACTGGTGGTTAAAATGTGGAGGTGACTGAATCATGGGGTAAGTATTGACATTCGTTAGAACTGTAGGAGTGACTGAACCTGAATGGAAAGTTGACAGCGCATCACCATTGGGATGGCCCGTATGATTTGGAATAGTTGAATGTCGAGGATATTGAGCTGAGCCGTAATTAGCTGGGGAGTGATTGATTATACGAGGAGATGCTCGAAAACTTCCGCTCGACGTTAAACCTCGGGAATTATTTACTGGTGTGGGGACTGTTCCATTCTGCTGCTGGCTATGTAAGCTAGTAACAAAAGATAACGGAGGGAGTGGAGGAGGAATTGGCGGCATTGATTGGTCTGCAAATGAACTGAGTTTCATATTTGTACAGCGTCCATAAGGTGTTGACTGAATAATAGGGCTCATATCCGTTGTCTTAGGTCGAGTCAAAGATGGCTTTCTCCTGATCATCACTGCTGCAGTTTCGTTGTTTTCCAGTTTTTCCTTAATATTACCACCATTAGCGCTGGACTCCAACTCGTTACGGGACTTGACTGCATCAATATAATCAGGAGTAAGACATTGAGCTCGATTGAGGGAACAACTCTTCCACTGATTGACGATGGATGGGGACGAATTCGCACTCTCTCGAACAGCTGGCGATTCAGAGCCATTCACATTGACTAACTTCCTTGAGTTCAAATTTTCTCCATACGGATTTTCTGGAATAGAGGGAGAAGGAAGAACGACTGGAACTGGAACAGCCACTAAACGTGACTCGTAGATTGAGCATGGGTTTTTCCCATGAGTTCCACTTGCTTCATAGATAGGATGAGTGGGGGATTTCAGCTTCACACTGTTCCGTCGAGATAAGCCAATCTGCCCGTATAGAGAGTGGTCTACATAGCACTGCTGTCCTTCACAATGGCAGTTTACTTCAGTTGTTTGGTGATTCTGATGTGCTGAATTTCCTCCGGTATTGTTTGTGCTGTATGTTGAATGGACACCACTCGATGAGTCACTGGCAGTTCTATCCGGAGGTGAGGCAGAGCTAGCTGTACTTCTTGAATCAGATCTTGTGACGCTACCACTTCTGCCATTGTACCCGGAATCTGTACTTTGCACGCTTCGTGGAGTGCCCTGAAATTATAGTAACAAAGGAATGTACATTCTTCTGTAAAACCACGACCTGTAGTAGCTGTCTATGAGCGCTAATTAAATATTAACACAGATTGCCACAAGGTCCAAACTGAAGCAAATCTAATGCAACAGTCAGTTGCTCATCTTTTAAATATCTAAACAAAACACCCCAAATTCTCCACAATTTTTACAAGCACGCACTAAATTACGAGACGAAAACTGCTAATTTTAAAACCAATCACTGCTGTGGTTAAAAATGTATCTACAATAAAAAATCATAACAAAATGCAAAACATCAGCACTGTAAAAACTTTGCTGCTGAACGGTAGACACTCAAAATGATTAAGTCGCTTTATCGCTAATTAATTAGTTAGGCATCGGCAGCTTAAAGCCTTAGTTTCAGACTGATAAGAATAAACGTTGAGAACCTATTCATTACGGCTGTGGATGAAGATCTTAACAAGAGGAACTCCTTCATATAGTCATAGTCCAGTATATCTAAACGTAGTCGTACCCTTACAATATCCATTTATATACATACAAGACAGAACAATTTAATCCACAAACTTTGAAATGAGAAACTATACTTCTAGCTAATTTAAACACCAGGCGAAAAATTGGAAAGAATAACGAAATTAAACCATGTCCCTCCAGTGCTACAAACTAATTATAAATATAATCAAAATGTTACCTGGCCAAAGTTAGCTGTCTCACGAACTTCTGAAGTGAGCTGATTATTACAAGGCTGCAACGGAATCACTTGGGAAGGTTGTTCACTAGTCGTGACAAGTGCCAGCAATTCCTATTTTCACATAAAATAAATGACTTAAAAGCATTTCACTAATGAGACTCTAAACAAAATGCAATAGCTATACCAACAATCTACCGAATGTGATTCGAAATTAGTCAAAGATAAGTAAACAGTAGATGTTGGATATGCAGTAGGCATGTGTTTATACGCTCGTCGAGATAAAATAAACACAAAACATACTAGATATTCACATGAGCTCAATTAAGTAACCAACCTGATGCTCTTCGTAGTCTCCTTCTGAGGTGAATGGATGCTTGGTCAATACATTCTTTCCACCTCGCAACATTGCGTAGTCCCCTTCATCAATCTCTCTTTGACTCAGTTGATTGAAACTCCTGTCTCTGCAATTTCTTTTCAGCCCTCCCATCCTTGGCAACGGAACAGATGCGTACTTTCTGTAATGATAGAACAGATATAAAAATATATATATCTAATTATATGGCACTACGTTGTCTTGAGCCCCAAAGAATAAACGCAGGCTCAAGACGATAAATAATGTACGCATAAATGCCGGGTGAAAACTGGAAACATTTACGAACTACTATAAATAATATACACTAAACGCATAAGCCATAAAAGATTATACGAGAATATCAACGCTCAGTTCACGCTTTTGATTTTCCATTTGTGTAGTTAGCAAGTAGTTCTCATTCAAAAGCAGCAACACTGTAGATTCTAACTTCTAACTTAATGCGCTAGCAAGCGGGTTGAAAGAGTGGGAGAGAGAATGCACGGTAGGATACGACTATTTAATTAAATTACAAAATGAAATGGAGAAAGTATTTACCGTGGTGAGGGGAGATCGTCATGGAAGGTAACCTTATTCCGACATGGTGACGCGGTAGTCTCTTTACTTTCGTGCAACCAGGGTTGCTCATCATCTTCCAACGAGTTCTGTGTTCCAGCAACTGGAGACCGTCTTGGCCAGTAAATCCTTTCATCCGATTCTCCATCTCTTTTCATTATTTGGGCATTCTGTGAGGATTTCAATTTTTTACATAAGTATGGATAATATTGGTATGCAAACTGTCTTCCAGGAAATTAATCAGAGTTAAAGCAGTCCTGCGATGAAACATGGAACAAGCTATAATATGGGTATAAAATAGAAGTATTCCTTACCCTAAGAAGCATTCCCAAAATAGATTTCTTCACATTCGTATCAGTTACTGCAAACGCTTGGGAATCACTCACGACCAGCATCGCAGACGACATGGGAGTAAGCGGAGTATTTGGGCTTTCTGGGAGTGCCAGAGCAATATCGGCTGCAAGTCGAAGGGACTCCAATCCTTTTACTCGAATTCTTCCAATATTTACCTGAAACCATGCATTTATTAAACCGTTAGGTTAAACTTGATTTTTTACAACCACGCAACCATGATTGAAATGAATTTAGAAGAGATATCAAGAGCATGCATACAAATACATAGGAAACGATTCTCTCCATAGCCTCGTTACCACATTTGAAATATCTTGGGAGAAACGACGTTACTTATACCCACGTCACGTAAGTAAAGAAAGAGAAAGATAAAACCAACGGTTAGTAACAAATAAAGATATAGTGAAGGGCTGTCAGAACAATTTCATTCATGATTCCCTGCCACACCGAAAATGTACAAGAATTATCTGTCATGCCATTAATTAAGCAGCTGGAGACGTAATACGACTGCAACTGCTACCTCAACTACAGGATACTACTCTCCCTTTGTTACAACTACACATCACAACTACTTCGGTAGGAATGGGGCGGAAGAGACTAAAATGAGTTGGAAAAGATAGGAAACGTTTGTTAAAGGGTAGTGTGAGGCGAGCAGTGTATTATTATTGCCATATACAATGACAGAAGAACTTACATCAACGTGGAAGGTCCAATTCCGTTTGGTCGTCAGGTTCAACCAGAGAGCCATCCACAGAAGCATGTGTGCCGCTGAACTAATAATATTAGCGAGCATGCAGTTGTCTAAGGTTGCACGGTACACGAGTGTCGCATCATGAACTAAAGGACTCTGAGCTGATGCGAGTGCTAGAAGTACGGCAAGTGCGGAGCAATGAGGGAAATATGCCCAACCAACTCTGTAGGGACAAAATTGCAAATTGTTCTCAAATAAGTTTCATTTCCACTGTTATAGAATAGACTCGAAGCATAAACAATGGTAGAAATAAATATAGTTATATTTACTAGTTCACATCTACATATTGATAAAGAAGTGGAATAGATACTGCCACCATACATAGCTGTCTATGAGATATAAAACAATAGTTTACCCATGCCCAGCCTGGTCGTCTCCTTCAGTCACATACTGTGTTCGAGCCTTGTGCTTGACAAAGGATGCAATCTTGAGATAGCCATAATGGTAGAGAACACTTCCAGAGAGAAGGAGAATCGTGGCCGAGATGATGTAGAGCAGAAGAGTCACATGGTTGTTGAGAAGCAGTTCGGACTCCTTTAGTAGAATTTTACCAGGGCCATACACATGAAGTTTGTATAGAACGGAGAAGCAGGCAAAGGAGACAAGACTGTGTATACTATTCATCATCAATTGAATGCTGAACAAAACAGTAAAGGTTTTATTGCTGTGCCAAAACACATTTGCATATCGAACTGAGAAAACGATCAGCGCCAGTGCATAATTGACGAACTCTGGTCTCATAACTTCAGGGCTGAGGTACACCAGGGAATCCGGACTCAAAGGCATACTTGAAGAAGTCGGCTTGCTATCCGCGTTCCCTTGGCTCAGTATACCGAGGACTTCATTTCTTTCACGCTGAACCATCAGCACGTCCAAATCCGTTTTCCACACACAATCTAGAGGATTCGAAAGTAAACAAAACGGAATGATTAGGATTTAGCTGAAACCTATGAACGAACGAGTCCAATCGTACATACACATATACCTCATAACTATTTCTCCAAACATCTAGACTTCTCAACAACAAACCAGAAGACCAAAACCAACCCCAGCAGCCCCAATAAACCTACATCACCTAACCACATACAGCCAACAAGTCCGGAGGGAACTAAAAAGATTTTATCTGTAAATAGACGCGATGACTTTCTAACTTTCCTAATATAGCGACAAAATCTACTTGTCTCAAAAGCTTTTGCTTTTTTCCTTCTTGTCTCTCAAACCCACACAGATTCCTTTGCAAAAGAAAGCGCAAGAGTCCGTAAGGGACGGGGATTCTCAGTAGTGAATGACTTGACTTTCAAGTGGTCTCATCTGGATGAAGGCCAAGTTGTATGAAACCAACCACCGCACACATGAACAACGGAACTGATATATAGTTTATGAATGATAAAAATCGCAGAAAGAGGGGGGAAAGTTATGTAGGTACAAGGTAGACACTTTAATAACAACACATACACTATACTGCCAATGCTGTCGACTTTCTTTAATGGACTCACTAACGGATAAGAAATGAGACAAGTAAAATTAACGTAGAAACATAACCTCAGCATTTATTTTTTTAACGTTGTCGTTCAAATAGCTAAGAAAAGCAGGAGTAAAAAAAATGAAAATAGAGACAAAAACGAAAGAATCTCATGTGCCGATCGTACCAGATGAAATAACAAAGATGAAAGATGGAAAGGAGAACTGCGAACATTGCGCTGGAAATGGAACTGGAATATGTGCATGAAAGCAGAACTGCAACCAGAGAAGCAGAATGAGAATTAGCATGTTAGTTTACGTTACGCTACGCTCATGACTCTCATGTTGATGGAATAGTTCATTGTATTTTTCAAAAGAGCACAATGAGTGTCAGAGATATTTGACAAGACTAAGGCTTCCGGAGCACGGAACGCTAGTCGATTCCTTATTCCCTTCTTTTCATCCTACTCTCTGACAGGATAACTTTTAAGTGAAGCTTTTAGTCTAGCTTTGACTACATCTAGGTAACTATGTAGGTATGTACAATATATCCCGTTATACACAAAATCATTGTTTGCTAACATCTGAAGCATTAAGGACCGAATATAGTATTAGCAATGTAAGCACGATTACTTCTCCAATGAGAAGACGAAGACTATACAAATCATTTACTCTCTCTCCCAATTTTTCGTTAACTATTTTTTCCGGATTTCTTCACATCTCCAATATGTTCGACATCCACTACCACAACATCATGCCCGTCAGAACCAGTTGCGTGCACGTTTGTATACTTAGAGAAAGTAATTATATCGCACAGACAACTCTATAAGTACTTGAAGAGCAAGTAATTGTAAGTCGCCTCAAACGAAAAAAGAAATTCAATTTTCACGGAAGCAGATCGCATAATGCCGAGACCTGAATACATTGAATGAGATCCACTGAGCTTGAGAGCCCAACTCAGATTATATCGAGCCACAACAAGCAATTGTACTCATCCCCATCCATCCAGTCATCCAACGTCCTGCCGTCATCTCTGGTACAGTATCTGGCTTGGTAGGACTCACTGAATAGAATGAAAGAGGACGAGACACAGAAGTGAAGCCCTGGAGATTGACGGGGACGGTAATTGTCACAGACCAGAAACATCAGACACCAGTGCGCAGAAAGTTTCATAAAAAAAAGATAAGCAAAGCAGTCAGTCCGTCCGTCAGTGACTATCCGTCCAGTCAAATACAATCCTACTCCGTTGCACCATTGATTTCCCTACTATAAAATTCATTCAATAGCTATCATTACATAACTTCCCGTACCTACGTACTATATTCCGCCAGCAAAGAATGTCCAGGATACTTCGTAATCCATGCTTCCAATAGAAATTAACCTCCACGACTCCGAATCGCCTTCTGCTTTACGTCTTGCCTACTTTAATGCGGATCCCTGGAGACTGCTTTCCCCCACTCAAATTATAATTCAACCACAGAGTAGTAGTGTGTAATATGTACTTATGTACTCACCCTGGAAAACTCCGAAAAATAACTTCAGCATCAGAATGCTCAGCTCCGTAAAAATCGATGAGTGACAGATACATTTCAAATCTTAGATGGGCTGAAGCACTCTAAACTCTAATGCTTATTTTCCAACTCTGCTTATCGTTGAACTTCCTCGAGTGTAAAGCATGTGTTAGAAGCCACTGATTCCCAACCATGTATAAACAATAGTAACTTTCACCATTCACATATTTACTGATACATCTCAGTCATCCGAAGCTATTTTCATTCATAAGGGTTGAGTGCAAGATAATTTTTCGATTTACTAGCTCACGTACCTACTGCAGCAAAATGTACGATAAGTATAATTACAAATCAAACGATGACATCGACAAATGAAAATGGAATAGTATTAACCGAGCCCCTACCAACACTAACATATCCCAATATTACAAACGTGTATTCTAGGACTCATGTACCATGTTTATCAAGTCTACTTACCGAATACGGTATGACTTCTTTCAGCAGCTATCTTCAACACTGAACATTTCCAAACACTGAAACCTGCTGGTAGTAAAACTACCCCGATATGAGCAACAAAATTCCTCTACGCGATAAAAGCTCTGGCGAAGACATAAGTTGTCATATGTATCAATTCGTCTCAAAGGTAACATTTCTCTCTTCAGTCGAACCGCTTGGACGAACTACCAAGATGATTACTCCGGATAAATTAGCTTGGTAAAGAGCTTCTAGAATGATTTTTTTCCTCCGAAAAAAGCAATAGCTTATCATTACTGAAAGTGTCTGAAAGATATGGAACAAGTCAACGTAATCAGACGAAAAGGAAACTCTCTTTTCCAGTAAATATAGGGATAATAATGCTCGCTCATCCCATGGCCTCATTCTATTCGCTTTCCATCTTCCGACCGACCCTCATTTATCCGTTCATCTGCATCTCTAGCAAGACGAGACTAGACGGGAGACGATGTAAGCACTCATCCTGCTGTTCCGTTTGCTATGTCATACATGCTAACTACCAACTTGAATCTCTACGCACACTTTCTCGAAGTAAAGTCTGAAAACCTCAAAGGAGGGACTTCTGGAATCACTTACTACTGCATTTATGCATCCTAGAAGGGAGAAAGTTGAATCTTTAACTCACAGGCCATGATTGAGAACTTGGCAAAGCCCTGTGACTAAACACTACCAACGATTCTACAAGCCGATTCCAATCTAATCTCACTTGCCAATTAGGTAATAGGAAAATGATGATGATGATGATGGTGATAGTATGCATGCACGATTTAAAATGTCGATATAATAGCGACGGTACGATTAACTTAGCGAAACGTGAGTCAAGAGAATTTCAGCCCTGAATGGATTCAGTGAAGTGGCAGAAAACCCATTTTGCGACAGTTGGCAACCTATTAAAATCTCTTATAATCGACTCCGCACGAACCAATCTTTCCCCTTTTATTTTTCCCTATAGTTTAAAGACCAACAAAACATAACCTCACTTTGAGTAAATCTCTTCACCCTTTAGAATAAGAGACATCATTTGGCGATCAAATACTCAAAATCACTTTTGCCTCATCAAACTATCATTTTGCCATTTCTACCATACTCTTCAGCTGCATTTACTTTAATTTATTTCTCCAATCTCTACGTTAGCAATTAAAATATCTTCAAACACATTCATCATATATTATTATTTATTCTAAACTACGGGAGAATCCCATACAATAGCAAGGCATGTCGACGAACGTCAACATTTTGAAACTATCAACGGTTCAATTTTTTCTCGCCAAAGATGAATACAACATCATTCTATAGTATATCTCTCTCCAAATAAAAGCATCCTTTTCAGCCCGGAAGATCCTTAATGGAATCGATCTTAAAAAGTGTTTACTAGACTTCGACTACTAATCCGCAATCTGTAATTCTTGAACAATTTCATGAATATGAGCAATGAACCTAAGGATATTAAAACCTTCCCGTTCAAAAACGTGTTCACAGCGGCACCAGTACACCAATAACAGTAAACTGAAACTTGAGTGTTCGTAGGGAAGTGAATGGAGAAAGAGCACCTTAACTTAAACCATCAGCAGTCGACTGGCTAAATCTCAAGGTGTTGTGAAACTTTTATGAACGTATAAAAAGGAACTAAATTTAGCATTTTTTTCAAATTCGTCTCGAGGGATCTACATATCCGAAGCCTCGTCGTAAATATGGATATGAAAGCAACAACCATTAAGTCTACCCAGACACTTGGTATCATAAATGCACCTATGTATTGCTATTCAACAATTTTTGCTCACTATCTGATAACGCAGTGTCGTTCTGCTCGTATTACACGTGTTACAAAACAAAACATACATGCACACGTACACCCAGGAAACATGTCCACTGTGATCGTTCAACCACGCAGCTGACACGTATTTACCCAACTTCTTATTTATACAACTTCCCATTCTGATCCCAGTGTGTACTCCACTGATGTCTTGTCATTTTTACCTTCTCAATAGCATGCTTATTTCAACTACTCTCTATTTCTAAAAAATCAATGAGTCGCAAGAAATAGACTGCTGAAGGAATTTGTCTGAGCTTCACAAAGCAAAAGCCTTCATATAATATTTGTGGTAGATAGATGGTCATTGATACAAGCAGTTATGGTCTCTTTGAGCACAAGGAAAGATTCCGAGGTCAATGTTGCTGCTTCTTTTCATGGTTGAACAGCACTTATACTAAGGTCGACCCTAAAGCACTACTGGAGGAAATGCCCTCATCTCTTCACCTCAGACCTAAACCCTTGTATGATATTCCCGAATGTATATTTTTACAAGCCCCGTAGTTCTTTCCACTAAAATTCCTCGTACCCTCTCATTCGTATCGATGTATTCATGAATGTAGCTGTGGTTACGTAAAAGATGAACAAAATATGAATTAGAATCTCCACATAATCTGGTAAAAATTACCAATAAACTTACGGAAACTGGTCTTGGGGAAATACTTTATTCATATCCCTGTATTTCGTGCACTCAGAATATTTAATATATCACGAGCCATATATTACCTATTGTATTTGAATCAGCATCATGAAAATTTATAAAACATGCTCAACATTTTAAATCCAGCAATTTTTTATGGCCGGTCTGACTTAAACATTTCGGTTTTTAATCTAATTCTATAGCCCGAATACTCAAATCTTTGATGCGTATGTCGAACACTGTTACGCATCTTGAACCCATGATCATACTATACCCAGTGTGTTCGGACCTACCTTGGTACCAATGTAAACTAAAATTGGAACATGGTATTAATACAAGATAAGGTCATTGGGTAGCTTGAAAATACCAAAAAAAACTGAACGACTGACGCATTGTACGCACAGGGAGAAGAATAAAATCGGCAAATGGAAAAATCTTGGTAAGAAAAGATTCCAGCGAACATAAAAATAATAATACGAGAAAGAAGGGGCCCTTTTTTCGTCTAAAAGGGATGTTGTGTACAAAGCACAATGCATGTACATACTGTCCTGACGATACACTGCTCTGCTGAAACTAGAATCAAAGATCTAACGACACTGAAAGTGGATTCATTTTCAATGGAAGGGAATGGAATTAGGGAACTCAAGGAATGCTGCTGGATTCTCCCCCTCCTGCTCTTTTGTAAATATCATGGATGACTCACAACGTTGTTGTGCTACACTTCCGAGTTCACTTGATGTATGAAAAGTACATACATCGGTGGGTACATGGTATTTGTGTGAGAATTTCTCCGCTAGCAATCTGCTACCCTATCCAACGTCCAACAGCCTCACATGAAGTTCACAACCTACAGAGGGAATGTAAACGTAACGTTTACTTAAGTGTATGGGTTTGATTCGACCCTCTGCTCCTTCATCGGGCTCTTTTCTTCCTCTCGTTTCTTAGTAAAAACCATCACGTCACTTTTATTAATTCCCTTTTATGTCCAAATTTACAACCACATGAGAGGAAAAACCAAGGAATATTCTATCCACTCCGTAATTTTCTTCAGTTTTATACCCAGACTGCTGAATAAAAAATTGCTGGCCAAGATTTCGCAGGATGTTAAACTCTTTCTTGTGTACAACACTCAACATAAATAAACACGTTTCAGGTCAAGTCACTCAATGTAGTCCAACTGCACGTCTTGCGAGGGAATTCAGCGAAAAAGTAGGAAACAAGAATTTATGGTATGTACTTGGATGCAGATCAAGCTTTGAAAATAGTTGAAATCCTTCAGTGTTATTCCTTTTCATTCAACCAGTCTTATCGTGCGTACCTTAAGGTTTAGGCGTGCCACGACTACATATATTTTACTGCTACTACGGATATATTCCGAAGTTACTCAGGAATCCACATGAAACAATGAAAGAGAAAGAGAACACGGACAATTTTGCTCAGCATGGAACTCATCTCGTTGACCTGTCACAGGCCAACAAATATAAATTGTCATAGTCTTATCATTAGTAGCAGGAAGGAAATTAATTCCAGCCAGCAATGACAGCATCCACAGTCGCTTTCGCATTGTAATCATATTCGGTTTCCACTCATCGCCACATTCATTTTCTGATTCCCAAGACGAACATAAATCATCACAGACATGACTATGGTACTTTAAAGAAATCTGAAGACTTGCACGTTCAACTTTCACAAGACAGCCAACTTGAGGTTAACACACGCTGATTAATTTTTTATTCCGCCTCTAATATTCATAGTCATTTAGCATTTACCACTTAATGTCAAATTCATCAAATCTATGATTACACTAAACTCCATTCAACTTCATGCTTTCACAGGAATGTCTTCATTTCCTAGTTTGAATGGATAGATATTTATGTAGGCATGATAAACAAAATTCAAGCAAAAATAGCAGTCCCATTTTCTTTGTATTAGATGACATAAAGCCGAAATCAGACTCGTGACTACTTTTTGAATATAATTATTCCCAGGTTACATTACAGTATTAGGTTACTACGACAGTATAATTACTTGCTAATTATACTGCTCACCTAAATATATTACTTTCCTAAATCATTGTTGCTTCATAGACAACTTCAATACTAGGCATAAGAAAACGTAAGAGATAAACTGCAACCTGCAGAAACGAGGCTGAACTACCTATTTTTGAGTAATATGATCCCATACCCCCGAATCCAAGTTTCACATGTTAAAGGAGTCAAACAAAGCAATGCAAAGGGTCCCTAAAGCTGGGAACAGTATTTACTCCCTAGTTTCAAAAGGATTTTTCGTAATTATATTCTACAGGATAAATAGTGCAGTTGCAATCAAATGCAAGTGGATGAATGCGCGCTTAACATATTCTTGTTGTCGACGAAGGAAACGTGAACAAATTACTACAGGGCAACTGAAGCTGTGCATGTACAAAAGACAGAAGTACAAAAAAACAAGAACAAATAACCTTTGTGAATGGTGTCTGCATTAGACTGCATGTAGGGTAAGAGAATTTGATACCAGTCAGTATCAAGACTGAAACAATGAATTTTATATCCCGAAGCCGTCAAACTTAAATCACTTGACGATCGTATCGGAGCAATGTTCATTTCTAAAGATAGCAACTGCAGTGAACAACTCACTATTACCACCCCCTATAATTTAATAGAAATGCATGAATTTCTCTTTAGAGAATTCGATTGGATGAGCTATTTGAGAGCAGGATTTATTAAATTGGTCAGCCTCCGGTAGTTTGCGGACGCATTTCAAATGAATGACTAGTAGGAACAACCAACCAAGTCTAATTGAAGTATTTGTGAGCAACCATCGAGACCCCCTTCATTACTCCGATACTACTTGGTAACATTTGCATTCGGCCATCACTGGCAGACCGACAGCAGGCAGTCACAGGATAACCCACGTATTTTCAACTTCACAGTCGCGGTCTCTAATGAATCTTCGGACACACTCAGTACTGAATGAACTTGCAATCACATCATGCACCGTGTACTTCCGCTACGGCTTATTGTAGTAGCTATGTACTTTAGACCTATAATTATATACCTAGAGAGGCATAATTATATGATATCAGGATAGCTTTAGCTTTATATGTCTGAAGAAACTCATGACATGAACCACTGACCAGTAACTAAAACAATTTTGGCATTTTGATATGGATTGAAAATGACTACTTTGCTCAAAAAGTCTCCAGTGTGCAGTTCAAATGCAATTCAGAGCTAAACCCGTCAACGGAAGTAGGACTAAAGCATCGGTGGACAATGAAAACAGCGATCCCTCCGACCCGACGTTCTCATTAATACGAGGGTTTTGATTCATTTGGGAAGTTACGCTTGTGCACAGTTTCATTTACGAGTGGCTCGTCTTGTAGCGCAAGGAAATCTCCTAGGCAGCGAAAACTATTAAGCCAAATGAGACCCTTGAAAGAAAACACTTCTAGTACATGATTATCAAAAGTGATTTTCTCTGCTCGCATTCCGCTTGGTCTTAAGTATGAAGGAAAAAAACCTGCTTCACTCTTTTAAAAAAAGGCTTCTCTCTTTCGCTTTTGTCGCATTTGTATGCAAATTGACGGCGTCTTCAGACAACTCTATGGGTGAATTTGATAGATGAATCGAATAAAAGACATGGAGAAAGTTGTGGGAGCACGGTAAGGGGAGAAGAGAAAACTGATATAATTCCGGGTGGAGCGTCCTATAGTGTGCACTCTGCCACCACTACTACACCGAAACTACTGTCAACGACAACTTAGCTTTTCATTTCGACTTTCCCTTCATTTGGCCTTGCAAGTTAAGTGCGTAGTAATACGAGTTCTCCATTTGTATGCATCCCCACCTTGCTACGGGGACTCTCAAATCATATTATATGATGTAAAAACCACTCGATTCAGCTCATGATCTAATCAGATTTCTTTCCCATAAAACTTGAAATTGAGAAAATCCTATAGCAATACCCTTCATACTACATTCCTTATAATCACATAACTCCACGTATATACAAAAATCATCATCTTTAGCCGCTTATACTTTTCATCATTCCTTACTCTGCTAAGTTTATCCGAAGTTCAATCAAATGAAACAAAGTTTTATTAACTTAGACAATTTGAGAAAAATCTGAAAACGCTTGAGATAAGCCTGAAAAAGTTGTACATACCTTCTGCAATAAATCCATATTTGATGAGGACTGCTTCCATGAGTGTTTGGGGGAGGAGAAGACAGAAACTAGATACGACATGGACGACGGAGGAAGTGGGTCCACTGTGAGCCCAAATGGTCCGAAAAAAACTCCGGGTCCCTTGGTACAACATGCTCGGAACTAAATGAATGGACCATTCGTCTTTTGCCCCCAAATGTTTTCCGAGCATACGACTGTCGTTCGATGAGTTTCCAACCTGAAGGATGCATGAGGCGAGGAAAAAAGGAAGCAATAGAACTGCAACGCCTGGAATCGTAAAAAGCGAATTCAACGGTGAAAATAAAGACAAAATATTCTTACTCAATTTACAACCGCACGAAATTCACACATGCACGCAGTGTCATAAATAAGATGGAAACAGAATGTCATAAAATGGAACAATATATAAGGTAAGTTGCTACCAGTGGTAGTATTGACTGACCTGTGAGTCCAATGTAGGTGTTCAGCTCAATAAAAGGCGTTTTTTGGAATGGCCACGGTAGTTCTGCAAAATATACGAATCTTCGGACGCTCCGTACGATGAGGTAGGCTTGTAAAGCTCCCACAATCAAACCGTACCTACAGAACCAAATGTGTACTTGTTATGTAAAAAGAAAGTGACCGGCAGTAAAATTGAATGCTATGAGTTTGTATTCTGCTGGGGAAGACCGACTCTGAATCTGCAACAGTTCACTGTCGGCACGACAAGAATGTCAACAAATCAGATAGGCTCAAGCTTTGTGATATGCCAGACGGGTTTTCCCAGCATCATTCTATAGCATCCTCTAAAGACAAGTACCAAGTCTAAAACAGGGATTCTTACCAAATTGATGTGATGGAGTTGAAACGTGCTCGATGCTTTCCTGGTCTTAAACTTTCTTGGCCAGCCATTTCTAGTATCTATAAGAAACAAGAAGGAATGATTATCTGTGAATAGGATATAGGTATATACGAGTGCGCCAACCGGAGACCACACTTGGGAAACTTAATCATGCACACTATGACTTGCAGAGCATGGAAGAATTTCAGAATTTCTTCCTCAAACACACTGGCAGTAGGCGCGAGATTAAAACTATTCGTGAGAATTTCTTCAGTGTATGAGAAGTGGTTTATCTTTAAGAGCCGTCTTCGTTCTTTTGATTCTCAATCGGGGTTTAACCTAAGCTAACTATACATAAGCTCTTTTCTGGAGAACCTGCCGTTTCAAAACTATCTATGCACGAGATTTTCTGTGAGATTTAAGCCCTCCCATAACTCCACCAACCACACATTCTTTTTTTTCAATTTCAGCCTAGAAAAAGCCCTTTCCTTTCTTCTCTTCTTTTAAGGCGACTGAGCGTACGCAGATACCTGGCGAAATTGGTCTTGATTCAAGCTGTATGACTGTTCGAGCGTATGACTTCTTTCGACTTCACTTATTTGGGCAAGCAATCGCTCTGACATGCATTAGGCGTCCAAAGTGAAAGGATTTGAATTTCACTCTCTTGTACGCAGTCCACCCCAATAAGGACTGCACTTTAAACTTTTAATAATTTCTTGCAATAAGTCATTCTAATCTTCTCATGAACAAAGGGTACCATCTTTTACTCGAAGCTTCCACACGCTAAACACAAAAACTTTTTTGCTTAAAACCAGATTTTCCCTTCAACACGAAACAAGAATTATATGATTTATGCAAAGATGGTTCCTTCCTGCCCTTTTAGTTGACTACTAATTTATGCTGTAATATAGCCAACGCAGAAACAACGGTTCTAGTTCTATAATTAGAGTATACACAATTAATGCTTGGTTTTGTAACTTGTGGTAAATCCCACTGTGGAATCTAGCCCAATTATCCTCATCAACACATAATGTTGACAAAGGTTTGGATTAAGACCCTTTCTCTGTACTACCTATATGAAATCCACTAGATACTTTAATTATGTATTATTTGTTTAAATGAAGACCCCTATGACTGCACGAGTTCATAAACTACACATCTATAGCACATCGTCCACTCTACCTACAATCAAGTCCCTGTTACATGACCTTAAATACAGCACCATAAATGGCTATCAGTTCTCTACACATATACATACTAGGGAAGAAAGCAGACAAATAGACTTTTTACCTCTACCACGGCGATGTATCAGCACTATCAATTTATTGTGACAAAATTGTAACTTCATAATTCCCTATAATTCTATAAACAATGAAGAACGAGCGATGGGCTTCTGTTTAACCTCTACATAAATCCTATGCACAAAATAAAGCAATATAAACACCACATTATTATACTTTTCCTTAGGCGGTTATTTGTCTATGACCGCATTTAATGTTATACTAAGCCAACCAATGCTTCAATCGTGGTTACCGCGTACGTGCACTTAGTTAGGCTTTCTCGGCGCATTCGTCTGTTTTCTCAAACACGATACGAACGTATTATTACCGACATGCAAAGTTGCTGATCTTCTGGCACGAGATTTCATGCTACTAAAACATAAATAAAACACAGAGAGACGTGCTGAATCACTCTAGCACACATACATAGTACAACGATGCTATACATTCAAGCAAACGTAATCGTGTACGGGTCTACATGCTATTA
>JAAXYX010001417.1:0-23253 GCA_036851915.1 Ptenothrix huangshanensis | reverse complement strand
AAAACGAGGAACATTGTCTCAAAATCAGGTGATGCATATTTTATTTTATAATCAAATATTTAGTATTTGTTATTGCTTATTAAGTTATTTTTTTACTATCTGCAAATTTTCTATAAAAAATGCAGACAAAAAGGCGTTGGAAGAAGCTGCAGCACGATTGCATATGGAAGCGGAAGAAAGGGAAAGAATGCTTCCTACTCTAAGAAAAAAATCCAGGAGAGATTATTTGGGCAAACGAAAGGATGAACAAATAAAAGCACTTGAAGAAGACGTTTATGATGATGAATATTTATTCTCAGAAGACGTGTAAGTTTCTAGTGGTGTTTAAATCAGTTCAGTTGACAGTTTAAATTTAACTCTCATACCAAGTGCGTATTTATACTGGTATTTGAGTAGTACCTACAATACATGAGTTTGTATGCATTAATCGGGTTATTTTTGTAAAAATTAAGGTTGACGGAAAGGGAAAAGAAGGACAGACAGTATAAGAAAACGATACTAAATTTAGCAAAGGAACACGACCGTGCTAGGGATTTAGTAAAAATACAGCGGTATCAAATGCCGGAAGAACGGAAAGGCTCAGACTTTCAGTATGAAGAAACGGATGAAAATGAAAAGTTACCTAATTCTGAGCAAAGAAAATGGGAGAAAGAACAAATGTCATTTGCTCAGTTTCGGTTTGGTGCCAAAGATGCTGCGAAAAATAAAAAAACAAAGGAATACGAAATTATTCTGGATGACGAAATTGAGTTTGTTCAGGCTTTGGCCTTACCTGGAAACCAGAAGCAAGAAAAGGTTCGGAAATTGATATTATTTTTTATATATGCTAAAATATACCGTATTATTTGTCATATGTTATTAATATATAACACGTATACATATTTCATACTATTAAAAACCAGCACCCTTGGACGCGCAGTGTGAGAATTTGCATGGAGTTAATATCAGATTTTAATACTTTAAAATAAAATGCTTTAAACTCAAAAGATTGGGACAAAGAATTTATACTTAGGAAATTATTTTATCATTTCTTTTTTCGACTGAGCTGATGACATTCTTTACTCTTTTAGATTTTCTCAATTCAATTTTTTGCGTTCAATTTTTTGCGTCCTTGAGTTGAGGCAAAGGGTAACCTAATTTCAAAACTAAAGCAGTCAAATAAATTAACTATACGCTGTGGGGGCCTAGTGCTGATAGCTCTTTTTCACTCTTCAACAACAGTATAATTATGTATTATATATGTTTATTCTTGTAGTTGATAATCGGCTAACTGCACTTACAAGCATTATATACAATTATTATTTGATTAATTGTTATTAATTCAAACATATTTTTTAATGTTCAGGAAGAAAAGCTAACTGAAACGCAAAAAAAGAAAATGACTATTGAAGAAACGAAAAAGTCGCTACCAATTTATCCCTTCAAAAAAGATTTAATTCGGGCTGTGAAAAATCATCAGGTAAGCTGTATGGATGTTAGTACTATTACGGCTTTCATTATTTTAAGTATAAAATCCTCTGTAGGAGGAATTATTCAAAAAATCGAGAAATGGAGCGGCGTTGTACAAGCAGAAGACTCACAAAAGCTGCAAGGAGGAAGAAATCTGAAGCATAGCTTTCATCATACATACCTCTAACGCTTCACTTTATATTTTCGAAATATTACCTATTCAAATTATGGCATCAGTTGCTCTAAAAACGAAAAATGAGATTTGTCATATTTCACAGCCACTTTTTATGAAAATTGTGAAATAGTTTTTCCATTTTGATTGATGCCACTCGGCTGCTGTTTATTTTATTTTCATTTAACTCTATTTCCATATAGGCATTTTAACGTTACTGGTGATGATTTTGTTGTTTCATTTTGTGTGTTTTTTTCCTGTTTTAGATATTAATTATCGAAGGCGAAACTGGAAGTGGGAAAACTACGCAAATTCCTCAGTATTTGAGGGAAGCTGGCTTTTGCGAAGGTGATTGGTGATTTATAATTAGTTATAGAAATTATGCAGTTATTGTTGCAATAGAATTTTAAATTAAAAACCGCACACCAGTGATTCTAATGTTCTGGTCTGGTCCAAAAATGGTCTTAAAAACAATGCAAATCCTTGTAGTGTAATTGAAATCTAGCCGTTCCAAAAAGGCCTAGTCCAAAACCTTGTATTCTGATCTAAATCTCTTAAGACTAGACCAGGAAAATCCATTTCAATCACTAAGATATATTCGGCTTGTGTATTAAACATTTGCCCCTTTAATTCCAGATGGAAAAAAAATTGGGTGTACTCAACCTCGTCGAGTAGCTGCTATGAGCGTAGCTGCTAGGGTGGCGGAAGAAATAGGTGTAAAGTTAGGCAACGAAGTGGGATATTCAATACGTTTTGAAGACTGTACTTCCGAAAGAACACAGGTCAAGTACATGACTGATGGGATGCTTCTACGTGAATTTCTTGGAGAACCCGATTTACAGTCATATTCTGTGATGATTATTGACGAGGCCCATGAAAGGACGCTTCACACTGATGTACTTTTTGGCTTGATTAAAGATATTGCCAGATTCCGGTCAGATCTAAAATTACTGATTTCTTCTGCGACGTTGGATGCGCAGAAATTCTCCGATTTTTTTGATGAAGCTCCTATTTTTAGAATTCCAGGTATATTTGTATAATTATAATACTGTGTCACTGAATTAGTTTTAATAAATATTTTAGCTACACATGCACATATTTTACAAGCGCATTATATTTTGCTCTAATTATCCATCGATTGCATTTCAGGACGTAGATATCCGGTAGACATTTATTACACCAAAGCACCGGAAGCAGATTATATCGACGCGTGTGTAGTAACTATACTACAGATTCACGCTTCCCAACCCTTAGGTGATATTCTTGTTTTTCTTACTGGTCAGGAGGAAATTGAAGCCTGTAATGTGAGTTATTTGTAATTTGCATTATTTAAGATAATATAAAAATATTAGTATTACTTTGAATTGTGCAATTTAAAATGTGTGTATAACGCATAATCAAGGTTTTGAATTTGATTACCTATTCTTATTTTCATGTCATAGGAAATTCTAATGGATCGAACTAGAAGACTAGGAAGTCAGATTAGAGAACTGGTTATTCTTCCAATTTATTCAAACTTACCTTCGGATTTACAAGCTAAAATCTTTGAACCAGCACCTCCTGGGGCTCGAAAGGTATTTTAATATGAATAATATTTTTGTGGTTTGTTTCTGTGCCTAATTATTAGCCTAAATTTGTTACACCTTTGTTCATTTGCTTAGTAAATTAAAGTACGAAACCGTTAATTATAAATTTTAGGTTGTGCTGGCCACAAACATAGCTGAAACTAGTCTTACAATTGACAATATTATTTATGTCATTGATCCTGGATTTTGTAAAGAAAACAGTTATAATGCTCGTACTGGGATGGAGTCACTTATGGTTACACCTATATCTAAGGTACACAAAACTATCAATCCAAACCTTAAAATTAAAACATTTTTTGCACTTATCAGTAGTCAGAATATAGTAATATGGTGCTCGTTGAATGTGAATCGTTGTAATGCTTTATTCTTTTAGGCCTCTGCAAATCAACGGGCGGGCAGAGCTGGAAGGGTAGCTGCCGGAAAATGTTTCCGGCTTTATACAGCTTGGGCATACAAAAACGAACTAGAAGAGACACAACGGCCTGAAATTCAACGAGTTAATTTAGGAAATGTTGTACTATTGTTAAAATCTTTAGGAATCAACGATTTAATAAATTTTGATTTTCTGGATCCTCCCCCTCACGAAACCCTTATTTTGGCTTTGGAACAACTTTATGCGTTAGGAGCCCTAAATCACTTGGGCGAGTTAACTAAACTTGGAAGAAGAATGGCAGAATTTCCTGTTGATCCTATGCTCGCCAAAATGCTGATAGCCTCGGAGAAGTAAGTTATAGATTTAATCATTTATTTCTAACTTTCCGTACTTATGTTTGAATTTTTGATCGCATCACGTATATTATTGGTGGAATATTAACAAGTATCAAGTATCCAATAAATGTAGTAAAATGTACTTACGATTAGGGGTTTCTGTTAGTAATAATGGTGGTTATTATTAGTATATATTGCGTACGAAATACGATAATTGAGGGTTTCTTTTTTTCATGTCTTAGGTACAAATGTTCCGACGATGTTCTTTCAATAGCGGCTATGCTTAATGTAAATAATTCCGTATTTTATCGACCCAAAGATAAGATTATACATGCTGATACTGCAAGAAAAAATTTTTTTGTCCCCGGGGGAGACCATTTAACTCTATTAAATATTTATAAGCAATGGGCGCAAAATGGATTTTCTGAGCAATGGTGTTACGAAAACTTTATTCAAAAACGGTAAGCTATAACCATTATTCCATTTTTTGCACTTCATTGGTGCTGCACATTTTTACCTTTTAAATCCAATCAGTCTCCAAAATTAGTTACTTCAGTGTATTGAAGAATAATTTGAATTTGAACATTTGATATTGATGTGATTTCGAATACATTTTTGATTTATGTAGGTCAATGAATAGAGCGCGCGATGTTCGTGAACAAATTGAAGGCTTGATGCAGCGGGTGGAAATAGATATCGTCTCCGCTTCAGATACCATTAGTATACGCAAAGTGAGTATATGGATTTCATTATCATATCATATTGGTATCGACAATGGTTATTTTATCATGGATTTTCAATAATTGATTGCATTTTATTTGATTTTAATAGGCTATAACAGCAGGGTACTTTTACCACGCTGCCAAGCTTTCGGAAAGTGGACAGTATAAAACAGTTAAGCATCATCAGCAAGTCATGATCCATCCCAATTCTGCGCTTTTCGAAGACCTGCCGAGGTGCTTAGTGTATCACGAATTAGTTTTCACAACAAAAGAATTTATGCGACAAGTTGTTGAAATAGAAAGCAGTTGGTTGCTAGAAGTTGCACCTCACTATTATAAAGCCAAGGATCTGGAAGATTCCCGATCGAAAAAGATGCCGAAGCAAAAAGGGAAATCAAGGGAAGAACTTACCAGGAGCTAAATTTATTATTCGAATTATGGTATAGAATAAAGTATATAATGATTTTTTAAACATTGACTTTCTTCCTTATGAAATTTTGATTTTTGCCTATTTGGATATGGTCTTAGAAATACAAACCGTACTATCACGACGTAATAGTAGAGGTACCTAGAATATTTGAATGCCTCTGTAAGTAAATACTTCTACAAGGAATGATTTAAAAATTCATATTTCTTATAAACAAAAACATGAAAAGTCACATATGTAAAGCTTGAATGTTTGACAATATCATCATTTGTGTGTAGAGCTGCGACTAAATGTAGAACTTGTAATTATTTTTTCAACAATGCCTAATGGTTGGAAATGAAATTATAAAAATAAATGAAGCACTTTTACCACTTACTCAGTCATGGAATACAATTGTGGTGTTGATTTTAGTCTACTACAGTGAGTACACAACGTAATATATTCTAATTACATTTCCGTTGAGACTACAAATGTAGGTAGATTTGTTAATGTAATAACAATGATAATTGCGCACTATCTGAAGATACTATTTATGTCTATCCACATAAGTCAAGAACGGGAATGCAGTGTATTCCTTAATGCATAGGTAGAGGTATTGTATAGTATTGAATAAATTTTGACATGTTAATGCAACAGCTATGCTTTTTTTCAAAAACTAATTAGGTAGCTATAACTTCCGTGAAAAGGACGTGTCTTTTCTGGCGTATCCGTAGTCAACAAAACAAGTAACTATTCCAACAAACTTTTGAATTTAAGAACCTATAGCGTACAAGTAGGACCTTCGCATACGGAGGTTTAATGATTTAAACCGATTTAAACGTACAACTACATACCAGTATTTTTATCCTATTTTTCGTATAAAAGTGACTAATTTTGATCTTCAACTGACGTCTCTAATTACTCTAGCAATTGATATCATGTCATGCCGTTTTTCACTTTCCTAATAGTTTTTGGTGTGAATTCGGGACTAGCGGTTTACCTTATAGGCTCTGCTTATGAGAAAGAAAAATAGATAGCATGGTGCCTTATGGCAATTGCATGGGACAGGTTTGTCTCATCCGTCGGAGCGGTAAACTATTCACATTCAGATTTAACTGTTTTGCTATGGTTCGTTATGCTTATAGGTAAATGGGTCTTAGGTCTTCCGTTAGAGTCCATATGCGTATACGTTAAATAGTAGTCGGTGGACAACATATCTTCTTACGAAAATAAATGAATAGGTAACTCTTATATTTATGTAACTCTAACAACACGGGAGGTGACAATGGAACCCATTATTAAGTCAGTGTCGGGACTCATGTGTCTGTTTACAATCCCAATCTCTGCCGACTTTGTTGGAACCGGGGCATTGTGGACAATGAGTATCGAAAACCATACAATACGCACGAACAGACGTTGGCGTTTTGCGACAGACAACACAACGAAATCCATGTAATACAGTAAACTGGAACTGGGGTGACAAATATAAGATACTGAATTACATGGGTATCAATGACACCATGTAAGCACTGTGCTCTTCCCTTTTTATCTACAGGATGAGGATCGAGGATGTCTATAATTTACCTTCATCATACATATGTACATGCATACAATATGTACACATTTCATTCTTTTTAATTACATTTTCCGAATTTCAGCATGACTTTAATTAATAACAGCAATGAAAGATACAGTTTTAAGCGTAGCTGCAGACTAGGCTCAAAACCGAAATTCAATACCCCAGCTTATATTTATTCCTATTCTTTGAAGTAATTACAAATCAAGGAATGACAATTTCAGTATAAAAGCAATACAAGTTACATGATACGATATAAATGATCACGATTTTGCAGTGGTAGTTACTTCAATCTCCATGTATGTCTATAGTCGATATAAATTCTGTTCAGGTTCAGATCCTTCGGTAATAGTAAAACAGTGCAACTAACATAATTATGTTATAGCATTCATGCACATCATTAACCTGATACATATCAAGGAGTCAAAAAGTAAAAAAAAAAGTAAAGCATTATCAAGAACTATGCAATGAGTAACGCAATAATTTTGACATTTAACATTTTTTAGGTAACACTTGAAAAATTGTGCATACTAAGAATAGCCATAACGGCAACGATAGTCAAGGCATTCATTCTCCGATTCTGTGATTGTACATCGAATCGTTCTTCTTGCACCTCCATAGCTATTACGTTACGATCTACATACTAAAACGTTGGTTGATAAATCCGTTCCACTTGACTCCACCGACTGATGCTGACTTCAGAATTCCAAAATTATACAGGAACCAAGTGCGAGATTGGCGAGATACTCCACAAAATGCCTACGAGGAGTATACAGCTAACAAACTGGAAAATAACATTACTTCTATGCATAATGCTGACAAAGTGTGCACTTAGAACACACCAAGAACAAAGGGGAAAGTTTAATACAGACTTACAAACATTAAGTTAACATCTGACTCTGACAGAGTAGAAAGTTTCCCAACTATGCTACGCTACGTTATGGCCATAATATAATTATTATGATATTGAGTCTAACTCGAACCACGCTGTTCTTGCTGTTCAACGCTAAATATTAAATGCGTATTGTGTTTTGTCGACGCGATGTGAGATCAAAGTTACCTATAAAGTAGAATCATTCCCAAAAGCCTACCTACTGTACATACTGCAACGACTAATCCTTAGTTCAACCCACCATGGACATGTACTATGACTAATCGTAAGTACGACTCCATAGGTATGGTCTCATCGAGTGTCAGTTTTGCCTAACCATCATTACAATGCACCTGTTATGGAATTATAGAACTCACAGGCCTCATCTTGATTTTTCATACGCCAGTAATTTAATTATATGGTAGCGTCTACGTACTACTTCATTGCTATTATCACTGACATAATCAACGTGGTAATGACAGTATCATACCAAATTAAGCTGATCTCAAGAATACTGCATATTTCGGTGGACCACCATCCTGTCGGTGGTGTTACATACACTCACTGTTATGTCTTCTAAATGTCTTGCTTTTTTTTAACGAGAGCCATTTGGTTGTGGCTTTAATTATTAAAAAAATCAGCAATTTTAATTACACCGGCAATATCATATAGCGTAAGCTTGCAGATAATACAAGTAGATGAATTCAGTTACGATATTGCATAGCATGGAACTATGTTCTAGAAGCATAGCCTATACAGGTGCTCCCATTGCCATATTATTGCAAATTGCAAATGCTATTGCACCTTGCTCTGGATAATAAAATTACAAGCTAGCAGGTACCTACGCAAACTTGTAAACAAGTCGAATCGAATGTGTCTGCGTACTGTCTATTCTATGTGTATATATATACCTACCCAAGTATATTTCTTCTTTAAAGGTGATACCTGAGCCAGACAAGGATTGGTTTTGGCTGCTTTAGCTAGGTTTCAACAGGAGCTGGAACTGGAACCTGGAACAGGAGCTGCTGGAACTGGAGCTGCAGAAATTGCTGAAAGCTTCGGCTAGGCTAGTAAATACAGTGCTTTGTCGGCGAATGGTAGGGAAATAGGAAAGTTATAATAATTTTCCATTCCATTTTCCATTCGTAGTTGCAGTTGCCACTTGCACTGCCATTGCTGTTTGCCTTGCGACAACCGAAAATAATATCGTAATCGTAATTCCTAATACCAAAAGCCAACTTGAAGTCAAGGAAGGCAAGGGTTTGTTTTTGGTTGGTCTGGTAAAGGGAAGAAGCAGTTCTAGTTGTGCAGAGATCTTATAGGGTAGACGTAGACGAGGACGAGAGTACGAGAGTACTGTAGTATAGTGGTCTACTTAGCTTGGCTTGTTGGCGTTGCCATCAGTGCCAAAGCATGGGTACACTTGAGCTCGCACCTCACTACACTACGACTAACGACTACATCTTCCATTCTATTCCATTCCTTCCTATCCTATCCTATTCCATATATCCCTTCCACGGCGATGGCATGGATGGATTCCACTTTAGTTCAGTTTAGCTTGCTTCAGGTTGCATTCAAAAACTTGGAGGAATAGATACAGAGAGAGAGGCGTACTGGTTCAGGTTCCCATTCCCTATCCATTGCCACAGTATTAAGCAGAGACGTTGTGGCAACTTCAAGTTATCATCAGCAACTCATCTTCCCATCTTCCTAGCTCGGCTCGACTTGGCCTAGCTTAGCTTGGCTTGTTGTGGTCGTAGTTCTCCCAGCTAGTTGCTCTTGCTACTTTCATACGATCTTCCACCAGATTCACTTGGGTTGAAACGAAACGTGAAGGCAAACCAGCATCGGCATCAGCACATCACATCACAAGCAATACGACTACGACTACTGAAAGAAAGGCACAAGCTACTGTAGAAATCAAGTTGGGACATGAAACCGCACCTCGTCCCGTAGTCGTGAATCGTGGAATAAAGTAAAGCGTATTGCGTTCGCGCCTTCGCGCCAATCAATCGACAACAACAAGAACAACTCGTCCAAGTAGATGTTGATAGCATAACGGACTGGGATGAAGAATAAAAAAGAAAATCAAAGAAGAATGCACTAGACTTACGAGTACTTACCTTGTAGTATAGCACTTGTTCCTCATTACCCTCAATGTGAGTAATTACCCCGGACTGGAATTAAAGAATCTCATCTCCGGAGTGTGTGAAAGACAAGGACAAGGGTTATAGTCCAGTCGTAGTCGTAGATCCATCCAGTCCTTGTGAGATACGAATGATGGAATCCTGTGGAGTTGCACACGTTCGTTCAATGAAGCCCAAATGCAAGTGTGACTGTCTGACTAGGACTTGTACTGACTGGCAGTGCTAGCAAGTAGTGTGGAAGTTGTAGAGGAACGTTAGCGTTAAGGTTGCATCGAGTCGGGATTGTGTTGTTTGTGTGTGTTGGTGGAGGGGAAGGTGAAGCGACACCATAGTCACTCACTCAGCCACACAGCACAGTCAACAATTCTACAATCTACAAGCTGGAAAAAGGAAAAAGCTAAAGCCAAGAGATGTGCGTATGCACGCTACGGGAGGAGACCAAGACGAATTTAACTAATGCTATTGCTATTGCTACTGTACTAGGATAGGACTCAGGCCAGGATTTCCATTGCGTTGCTGGAATAGTATAGGAAATACGAAATACGTCGCTTAGTAAATTTGGATTGTAGACGAGAGTGGCACTGGCACTACGTCTACGTATAGGTATAAAGTGTACGTGCAGCAGTGTTAGTTGGCTTTTAGGTGGCCAGGCTGCTAGGCTGTTCCTCTTGTCTTCTTTCTTGGGTTATTCTCTGGATGTGGATTTCGATTGTGGAAGTTCAAGAGCAGTCGATAAATATCTGTGGCAACGAGAGCAGCGTTCCTTCATGTGCTTCGTTCTTGGCCAGCAAACTTGCTCTACGTTCTTTATCTTTAACTAGTAACTAGAAACTACGAGGAGGAGACAAGTAGACTACAAGTGCCACTACAAACACAAACTACCATTTAAATCCCCAAAACCAAACACCAAAACATCCCGTCCCATCCTTATCCTTTCCGATGAACTGATACTCCGACCAGACAGCAGTACAACACGCCAACTTTGTGTACAAGTAAGTTTGTTTTTATTTTTCACTTGATTAAATTTTAACTTGTTTAAAGCATAATCCAGCAGTCAACATTCATTCCAAGTCGATGCCATGTCCATATCCAGCATACCTTTATTTCCAGAAATTCTTTTGGCTGGTGTGGTCTTATTAACAGCTAACAGCATATTAGGTTACGTTCAACATTCTGTATTCAACATTAACAGGCTTTCTATTCATTCTGAAAAGGTAGACTTGTGGCTCAAAATCTGTCTCTAGTATGTAGTTTTTAAAGACTAGTGTGTGTGAGTGTGATTGGGAAACATATAGAAGCGGAGTGTATGATGAACGGCTGACTATTTGCTAGTTCGATTGTTTGTTTGTTTGGGTTTTTAATTCGGAGCTTGTCCTTTGTTTTCTATTACGTGTTGTTAGCATTTTGATGGGAGTTTGGTGGTAGGAGTAGTTGCGACTTGTGACTTAATTACTGTTATCGTTAAATTGAGATTCAATACACTGCTGGAACCATGTGTAGACGTAAATGATAAACGGAAACTGTCGTGTGGTGGATGCGATGTTGGATATGATAAGTGATTGGGCGATAGATTATAGATGAGATTGGCAGTTTATTGTCAATTGTTGTTATTGGTGTTGGTGCTAGTATTACTTTGGAGTTAGTTGTTACAGAAATAGTAAAGGTTGAAGGTGAAGAACCTGAATGGATTGGATGTTGTAAATATCTAAATTTTGTGATCATGCCTACAGTCAGTGTGGTTCTCTAGGCTGTAGACTGTTTCTCTTATCATTCATCATTTGCACTGATGACTGACTCATTATATAATTATCTGCTCATCCTCGAATGTTGAATGTGTATTTCGCGTTCAACATTTAGTTCTTCGTGTTTACTTGTATTTGTCGTTGTTAGTCTGGTGGTGGTTAGAAGATTATTTACAAATTTATGTGTTTCATGGAAAGTGTGGGGATACACGGTATCAAGTAATCCAGTCCACACGTCGTGTACGAAACAATACTGAGTGAGTAGTGTAGTGAGTAGGTTGTAATGTGTAAAGTCTAAAAGTGAACGAATTCCATTCCTGTCACCTGTGTCCCATAGTCAAAGAGTAAGCGAGTGGTGAGCAACAGTTAAAGTGTTAGCCTGTTGGTATTGATCGAACAAACTGGTGTTAAATTGATGCAATGAATTAATGCAATAGGAATTCTGATATTCTGTTAAAAAACTGGAGACAATGAGTCATGTTGAGTGTTGATAAACTGACAACCGAAGAATTATTAAGTTTGGGACATTAACTGTTTACTTCCTGGACATCATGTGGATAAAATCGGTGTAAATGGATTCGTAAGTAGGGATTGTAGAATTGAAGTTACCTACCTCAGTTATAAATTTAATTACTGTCACGCATCCACCGTAATACATTGAATTTGATCAAGAAATATTTAGTCATTAGTGTCTATTTAAATTTTAACTAGTAACTTATCATTTATAGGTATGTCATTTGAAACACTTTTGATGAATATCGACACGTATGAGTCTTAGAGTTTACCGATATATATATATATATATATGTATTGCAGGTGAATGAAAACTGCATCATGCAATTGTTGTAGTATTAGTTGCATTGCTTCTTCTTCGTCATTCTTTTCGTGGTATATTTCGTTTTCGTTATTGAGTGCGAGATTTGGTAGACTCGCTGCGATGTACGTGCTGTGAGTACTCAGTATTATTTAGTAACGTGCCATTATGTGAAGTGTATTACATAGAGAAAGACAAACTTTTTATTAGACATAAAACTTAACGCTATCCTCCAGAGGATAGCATAAATAATTTACCATGTTCATGTATTTATGTGCATAGGTAGGTATTGGCAGTTTGAGAATTAATGTGAAACTATTTCTGTAGGCATTGCTACCGCTCATCGTACGTAACATCAAGGTAGGGTGCATGCGTTTTTGAACAAGTCTCCTGGCATTGATTTCATATTGTTTGGTATGTTATTGTTTATGAAATGCTGTCAAATATTATGGTCATGGTATGAACAAGAAGGAAGATTGTCTTAACTTTTGATCTGTACATTGTGGGTCCGCAGTATTTTTGTGTATGTATAGACTACCATCGCTGAACGATTTTTGGCTATATTCTGAAAATTATTCCATTTTATAATCCCTTCCACTATGATTATTTGGAAAAAAAATCTTGCCTCAGATAAAAATATTCACTATTTTGAAGAAGGAAGATTTTAATTTCAAAAGCTAACAGCAGTCTACTGTCGATACAATATTTTCCTACTAGCGGCATTATAGAAGGATGTTCCAATACTTGTAGATATAACAAGACCAGGAATAGCTTAAGTAGTCTCTATCGAAATATGTTGTGGGCCTGTATTTTTTGTTTTAGTTTTGTTTTTACAAAATATGCTACTTCTTACAGCATTTTTTATGTTTATCAATCTTACATGCTTTATTATTTTACATGATTCCAATCTACATTCTTTGAATTAGTGTGTTATTATTTTTGAATTTGTTTTTATTTGTTGGTCCAGAATGTGTGTCCCTTTCCTTTTCCTTGAACATTTGAATATCCAAATCCAGCTGAAACCTGTATGTAATAGACGGGTGTGCATTGTGTATTGATGTTGATGTTGACATTGTTTGCCTTTTCTGCATGTGTATTTGAACCAGTACGATATTCGTATGTTCATTTACTGTCCTCATTCATCAATCCGGAAGGTTCCGACTCGAGTAGCCTAAATATGCAAGTGCAATTTCCTATTTTATTAAATCATGTTTCAAGACCTGTAATATGGTTGTGTATTTCGTCACTTCATGGTCTAGTTTTGCAAACAATTTCGGTGCTTTTGGGGTCGGCTGGAATTTACTTGAAATGCTTGAACTTTTATAACTTCGGAATTCCAATTTCGTGCGCAAATTAACTACTACGTTACACTTATCGTTAGATACTCTACTGTAGACATTTACAGTCAGAATGCATAAACAACGAAGGTACAATTTTTCTCTCAGTATCCTAACTGAGTAGCCTTTAGTTACTAGTAACGTAAAGATAACTTTGAGTTGTGTATATACAGAATCGCATTACACTGTGGTCATTGCCAACATGTGAACCTATAAGCCTTAGCAGGAACATTCTTCCAAATATTACAATTAATTATGTACTGCATGTATTACGCGGTTCCGTTGCAACGACGCCTAGTTGTTGTGATTCCATGACTCAGTGCACATCTGGTCGGCATATTCATATACCTATGTCGGTTTGTAAGTAAGTACTCTAAGTACCTGTGCATTATAATAATTTAATGCATAATGTATATACCTACACAATTTAGCAGCGACAGATCAGCTGTAGCACTTTCGTTTCGTTTGGTTCAGAGTTGTTAATTTTACATGTATTGGTATTTGAAGAAATACAGAATTTTTCGAAAGATTTTTATTTTATGTTGAACGGTCTTTGCTGTAGCAGATTGCTAAGCATCATCATTTTAAAGAGATCTTCCGACAGAAGATATTTATTAGGTACGATATTCACTGAATATCGGTAACTTCCATTGGAAGTTACCGATATTCAGTGAATTGTAATGTAATGTAATGTAATGTGAATGAAAATGTAATCCAACTAAGTAAGTCATTGATAGAGTCATGTCATGTCATGCCATCCTCTTGTGTTCAAATGTAAAAGATCGGATTTGTTTCTACAGTGGGGGGAGCGGGCAAAAATAGCGGAAATTGTTGATGCTGAAATCATGTTGCGGATCGCATTATATAGTGCAGTTGAAGATAAATATATGGATAATTATCAATGAAATAATTTTGATTAACGTCTACGTTCACTTTTCAGTTGCACAAGCCTCGCAATGTCTGGAAGTGAAAATTCAAATTCATCGTCCCCCCGTTACTGTCCCACCCCGCATCAAATGCCTGTACCGAGTGGGTCGCCTCCTCCGAATGCAATGATGCACCAAGTAATGCCAGGACATGGTCACGGACACGGTCATCATATGCAACCTCAACATTCGCAATCCATGGCATACTATGGGTATCACAACCAGACTGCTACACACCAGCAAAATTATTACGCTCCTCAGTCGCCAAATGCGAACTACTATGGAATGCAGCATCCTCATCCCAGTCATAGTCCAGCACCTCAGTATGTCCAACAGCAAGCTACTCAGTGGCAAACTCACGTTCACCAGCAAGGATACTACAACCCTGGCTACCCACCTCAGACTCAGCAACAGAGTTCCTATGCTCCTCAGCATAGTCCTCATCATCAGCAAATACCTGTGACAGTTGCAGGCGGAAATACGGCCACATATGAAATGGGTTTAGCTCATAACCTAGGGCCGCCCTCTAACCATACTATAAACCAAAGTCATCAACACGTGGTTTCTACTTCTGATAGCAGCGGCCAACATCCACTTATGAATCTCTCCCGGTTCGTTTCAGTCGTATCTCAAAGTGATACTCAACCACAGAATCAGAATCCGAACCCGAGTCATGGTGGTGGTTCCGGTAGCTCCACAACAATTGTCAACAACACGGCCAATAGTAGTATTAGCAGTGTGAGCAGTCTCAGCTCTAATTCTAACGGAAGTCCCAGACCAGATCCCATCAGAAGTCCTGGAGTGGCTGTGTTCCCTTCAAATCCAGGTACAACTACTGTACCCCCTCCACTTCCTAGTGCAAGTGCCACTAACGGAGGACAGACTGGGATGATGCCTGTTCGATTGCAGGTAATTATTTATAACTTCGGTGTTCCCATAAATAAAGATATCATTGTTTATTGGTAAGTGTTGTCAACATATTTGATGCTGTTGCTCTTAACTTAATTCTAAATTAAACGAAAACTTAATGCGTTTTAATCTCAACACTAACACGCAACTTACCTATTTTATAGTCTATAAGCTATTACACAGGAGTTTTCCCAACTGTGATTATTGTTTTGCTACAAACGTGGAATGTAGAACTGGATGCGTGCCGCATTTTATTGCAATTCGTAATTTTAAATTTGAATTGAATCAGAATAGAATACAGTCAGTGTTTACTTGATTGTGATTTTCAATATAATGTGAAACATTTAGCGTATGAAGTACAATGGATTTATCTAAAACGGTTATATTGCCAGATGGTTTAGCTGCAATTTTTGGATCTCTCGTAATATACCATATTTTTACTTTATTGTTTCAGAACATGGCAAAAGGTGCTCGTACAAAGGCTAGTATGCGAAAAATGATGTTAGAGCAACAAACTAGTGCCAACAGCTCGGTAGAAAATCACGACAATATATTGGAGGAACCACCAAAAAAGCGTATGCGTCGGAAACCTAGGTCAAAAGAGCCTGTTGATGAAGCAGGTGACACTGTTAATTCATTGCCCGAAGAACCTATTGCCAAAAAGCCTCGGAAGCCTCGAACGCCGAAAAATAAAACTGATGAAGCCAGCAAATTTGAAGAATCAGCAATTCCTGTTATTGCCAAAAAAGCTGTGCAAAATCCTCGCCGAAGTAATAGCAAATCTCCTGCACATGTACCCCCTCCTGCATTAATATTAAATAAACGAGTGTATTCGCCGGATGTGACTGAAATGAGAGAGAAAGATAGTGGTACTCTTTTGTCCCCCAAGAAGAAACGTGGCAGAAGACCTAAATTTCCAGTACCGGAACAATCTGAACAGAAAGGTACCAATAATGTCGAAGAAGAAATTGCTCATGTGCTTTTAGATCTACAAACCGGTAAAAGTTCACCAGAAAAGCCAAAAGAGGAACCTTCCACTTCTAGTTTGAGAGAACCGGACTCTGATGTAATTTTAGGTGATTCGGTCGTCAAAAAGCGAAAGAGGCAATCGCCTGTCAAACCTATTGAAGTTGAAGCTACACAATCTGAATCTAAAGAGAAAGAAGCATCTTCGGCCAAACGAAAAAATAAAAAAGTGCCAAAGTCGAAAAAAGTTGTGAAGGTCGAAAAACTAAAGGAAATTCCGGCGAGAAGGAAGAATTCCAGAAAATCTTCATCCAGTTTATCAGATCATTTGACAACTCCAAATAGTGATGCAGCGATGACTCCGTCGACTCCGAGGAAGAGAAGAATCAGAAATTCACCAAAGTCTAAAACTTTGCCATCCAGTTCTTCAATCACAGAACCCTATGTATTTCCATCGGAAATACAAAATATGACGAATAACACTCTAAGTGAGTTTGCCGAAACGGAATTTCCTGTCATTCATATCCCTGAAACAGCGGTGGAAGGTTCAATTCTAGTGAAGGCCAAAATCGAACTCCCTCGATTAAAGGAAATCGTTTCAAAGCCCAAATTAGGTTCCTCTTCCAAATCCAAAGTAGACTCTCTGACAACAACTTCCAAACCGGAGTCGTATTCGAATTCCTTTATTGATTCTCCCCCAAAATCAAAAAATGAGTCTCCGTTAAATTCCAAATCAGATGCTACTTCAGGACAAAAATCAGACAGTTCTTTTACCAGTCGATCTGATCATTCCCACGTAGTGATAGATCCTTTTCCTAAACCAGCCACTGAATATCTTCCTAAGCTTGTGAGTGACCTTACAACTAAATCAGAATTAGTTCCGGAACATAAAATAGATCTAGCTGCTGAAAGCAACTTTAATGCTTTTGTAAAACCTGTGGAGGAGTCTCCTTTTAAATCTTCCACGATTACTGAATCTCCTACTAGAACAAAATTGCAGTCACCGAAACAGAAGATAGAAACGCTTCCAATTCCTAAAGTATCCAAAGCGGAAGCATCTTCTAAGCTCAAAACAGAAATAGCTACCAAATCAAAAATGGATATTGTAGTAACACCTAAAGTAGAAACTACGCCGAAACCTAAAGCTCGACGCTCATCCAAGGAAACAGCTGTTAATAAGTCAAAAACATCAAGTCCTTCCAAGCAAAAAGTTGAATCGCCTCAAAGGGTAAAAAAAGAACGTAAGAAATCTGTACGAAAAAAGGATATTAAAGAAAAACCCGTGAAATCCATAAAATCAAAATCATCCAGGAAATCCAGAGTGGAAGAAACGACTGAACTTACTCAAAATGGGAATGATGTTAATGTTGTTGACCTAATGCCGAAATCTGTAGTTGACGTTACCCTAGATTTTCCTGTGTTGTCTATTCCAGAAGATTTATCCCCAGCAACAGTATCAATTCCAACCCAACAAGGTGCGAAGATTAATGTTTCAAAACCAAAAAGATCATACAAGTCGAAGAAAAGTCCTGTGGTGAAAGCAGCTACGACACCAACACCTCCATCTAAAAAAGGGGCAAGAGCTAGTAAAAGGAAGGAGATCGTTACGCCAAAAGATTCTCCTACGAATGCTGAGCCTACAATTATTTTGGACAGTATAGAAGTGCACGACTTTCCAGTCATGTCCATTGCTGAAAATGATTCAACGATAACGATTACAGCTGCAACAGTCATCAATGCTGCGATTCCGGAAACCAAAACGAAGAAAAAACGCACTGTCTCTCCCAAGCGTTCTAAATCTCCTAGGCAGCTGAATTCTGTCAAGGAGGATGTGAAGATTGAACCTTCGGATGTTGTTCCGATTGTCCCTAAAAAGTCACGGTCGCGTAAAAGGAATTCCAATACAGCCACTGCTGTAATCACTCCTGAAAACAAGCCTGCAGCTGCTTTGGAATCAACTGAACCTGCGATAACAGTTTCTCAAGATGTTTCTTCGACAGCTAACACCCCTGATGAAGAAGCTGTACCTAATACTAAAACACCAACGAAAGGGGGTTCGAAATCTAAAGCTGCACGACCCGGGAAAAAAGCTAGACAATTAAAAAACGCAAGATTAAGCAGTCCCCCCGACATGTCAGGTTCAGTGCAAGAAAGTGCCAGCAGTGCACCAGTTACTCAGAGGGAAATCACAAAAGTTATTCAATCACGTAGTCGTCTCTCGCGAAGTCCTTCGGTATCCGTCATTGAACCAGAAGCATCTCCTTCTCATACCCCCTCCAAAAAACGCGAAAGAAGTAAAGATGGCCCTCAGGTTCGTACGCCATCTCCTAAAAGGCGAAAGACTTCTAAAGCTATGATCAGGAACGCGATTGATGACATAATCGAATCTGTAGTAAAGGTACCAGAAGCAACTTTCACTCCAAAAAGTACATCTCATGGCCCGACCAAGAAGAGGGTATCAGTTGTTGACAGAGCAAAATTAGACATTATAGAAAATGAGACTATTAATGAGGTTTCCACAGCTACTGATAAACCTTTACCTGATTTAGAATTTTACTATCAGTTTGAATATTCGCAACGCAATAACTATCCACCGTCTTTGCCCGCCCCTGGAAAACGAAAACATGCCATTTTAGAAGCGAGAAAACATGAAATAATGAGTGAACTTTCTCGTTTGAATGGCGCCGAAGCAGTGGAGGTGGAAACAGATGCAAATTCGCTGAAAACTGAAACGTTGGCAGATATAGTTGTACCATCATCACCAGATCCAGAACCTGCTCCTGTTTCTGTTCCTGTGCCTATTCTTGTCCCTGCTCCTGTCCCCGTGCCTGTCCCTATTCAAGTCCCTGAACCTGTCCCTGTTGTTATCACTGTCCCAGAGCCTATATCCATTACTAAAATCATTTCTTTAGAGGAAAATACAGAATCAAAATTAGTGGAGCAAGCTTCTTCATCTTCCAAGCATTCCTACATCGATTTTATCCCTGCTTTAGCAAAACCTCTGAAGAAGCCTTCAGTCTTTGTTAAATCCATGCCGTTAGCTTCAGCTAATACTCCGTCAAAATCAGAGTTGAAAGTGAACGATTTCGAAGCCGGAACAATGGATAAGGTCACAGATAAGAGAAAGAGCAAGAAGGATAGCAAAAACACCCAAGAAAATAAAGCCAAACAAGAGAAGCGTACATCTCATGTAGGACCAAGCCTTCGAGTTAAAGACGGAGTAGTGAAATTTTATCGTGGTAGTGATGAAGAAGATGTGGACGTTCCTGTGAACAAATTAAGAGCCGTGAGTCAATTTTGCAACTTTTATTTATTATTAACATAAAATTGTATTTGCATAATTTAACTATAATTGCATATGCACTGGAAATTTTCCTATCGTGACATTCTTCTAAACTAGTATGCGTAGTTTTAATTACTACGCACTCCAAAATTGTCGTATAACTTTCGTATTGTACCTGTACTTGTACACTCGAATAGTTTTCTAACGGTAGCTATTCCTGGGACGAGTTCGGGAGTCCCATGGATCAGGTTTATGTTTTACTTGAAAAGCCTATGTCTAGATATGCTTGAGGGGACTCCTGAACTCGTCCCGATATTACCTACATACAGTAAAACTTACAATAATTCCCGGGGAATTCTTTGGTGAGCAATTCTACAGACCCGGGAATTATTACCAACCTCGAAAGTTTATGCTGCCATTATTGTTATATAAATTAAAATGCTACAAAGACAACAAAGTGTAACTTTTAGAATTTATGGTTCTAAATTCCAAAATTCTAAATTCTTCATATTTCCTCCTTTTTCCAAAAAAATTTGTTGTCTTCAGTGGTCATCCAATCAGATTAAGAGTCAACTAATATTGGTGGCATAAAAATATGAGTACATGCTTTATTAATATACCGGGGAATTATTAGAGGCGGGGAATAATTGGAAGTTGTTTGGTACATATATTTTTATACATTTAAATTGCACCATTTTCTCGCAATGTCATTGCAATTTTTAACTATACTTACCGAATGTCATTAGCGTACATTTTTGCATTATTCGATAATTATAGGCTATTGATTATGTTTAGCTTTTAACCGAATTTTTTTGCTCATACATAAGTGCAGACAGGTGGTAAGGTTTAGTGGTTTATGTTTAATTCGTTCTTTCCTCTTACTTCTTACTATTTACTTTTACTAATTATTGCGTTTCGCGCCGTTTGTGATTTTTTAGGAACGACCAACCGAGACTTACGACAGTAGCGTCCCGTGGCTTTGCTCATTTTGTCATCTTGGGCCACACACGCAGCGGCTCGGAGATTTGTTTGGTCCGTATTACGTAAATACATCGGAGGATTCCCTCGAAGAAATTACTCCTGGTGTATCTTCAAATTCAAAAACTGTCATGGATGGATACAAGCGTAGTGTTCAGTTGCTACAGAAAAGAGAAACTTGGATGCATCAAGGTAAAAATGCTCAAAACCCAGTTCTTTTCATTATGTTGCATTGAATCCAATAAATGACGTGTATTATGCTTTTTTTCTTAGATTGCGCTTTGTGGGCTGGTGGAGTTGTCCTGATCGGTACGTCTATTCGAGGGCTAGACAAAGCTGTGTACGATGCGAACTCTATTTCTTGTAGTATTTGCAAAGAGAAAGGGGCAATGATTGGGTGCCTTCGACGGGGCTGTGATCTAGCAGCTCACTTTCCATGTGCTCAAAGGTCGCATTGGAATTTAGATGAAGACACCTTCCATTCATATTGTGAAATGCACTCAAAATTCTAAGAACCGGATTAATTTTGTGGTCGTACATCAAATTAGCTCACTTAAAAATTAAATTGATTTTTTAGGTTATGCGTTCGGGCATTAGTAGTTAGTGCTGTCGTGGATGTATTCAGTGATAGATTATTAATAATTCTTACGTCTTACGTTCGTTGTTTATAAGGTAAAAATATTGATTTAGTTGGATACTTGTGTGGTTCTATTCTCTACTAAAAATATTTTATTCACACTGAAATGTTTTATAAAAGGAATGAAAACGTACACTGAATTATAATTAAATGAATTATATGTACATCACCTCAAAAAGTGAAGGAAGCCATCTGAATGTATGTATAAGTGTATGTATATATTTGGTTGCACTTGGATTTGCTTTGTTAACTGTTCCGTGTCCTAAAATAACTGGACATAGACTGCGCGCATTTATCTGCCAGTGCGTATGCTTAGATGACACGCTCGTGTTTTATTGCTTTCTTTGGTTTTAATACATTGAAGAATGACGAATGTGACGTTTCACACAGCGGAAGAGATCAACTTAGAAAATTGCAGCCCATGGAATTCGCGTGTATATTCGAGTTACACTTGGCTTTAACTTGAATGTTAGTAGTGTTGTATTTAAACTTGAACTGACGTGTGCTATTAGCGAATGGTCAATGTATTGTCGTTGAAAATTATGATTAGTTATTTGTCATATTGTTATACTCTAGTGTAGTATACTTTGACTCAGTTTCTCAAAAGAAATGCACTATTTTATGCAGAATACTTCAAGAGGTTTTTGAATGAATCCCAAATTAAATATTTTAAATGTGTGCTTTATTAGGAGAATAATGATAACCTAAAACACCGTGTACAACTTGTAAACAATTTCTAAAATCGGTAGTGTAATCCATTTAATAGTGTAATATTAAAATCCTAATCCTAATTAGTTAAACAAAATATTGTATCAATGGTAGGAGGTATGTACGAGTTAATTTACATACAGCGTTCCACCATTGTTGGAATATAGTTTTCTTATGAAACTCAACTGGCAGTAATAATGTATTCCTTATTTTGTCATAATTAAATATGAACTACTATTATCTCTAAAGATTCGAATGTAGCCCATTTTTCTTTATAATTATGAGCATATTTTCACTTTCATTTATCATTTTACAATTCCAGAAGGTTTAATAGTCTCGCACATTATTATTAATTATATACTCATATTATTAGAATTTATATAATTACTAATTACCTGTCACACATTATTACTTCTCTTACAAAGTAAGCAATTATTTGGAAACGGCAAGAGTCCGATAACTGTATACATAGTCCAATGTATGTATGTATGTACCGTTTCGCGCATATTCAGGCATTTCCTATTGCACACGGTTATTGCTTTACTAACGACTTCTGTAGGTAGCACTTCTATTTTTAAGAAGCTTACTCATACAGTGTTAGATATTACATTACACTTACACTATTTAGAATGGATATAGGATACTTACTTCCGTACTCTTTGCGACAGTAGATTTGGCTGCATCTCTGCAGACAGCACTTATTTTAGTGACACGGTCTCACGGACGGGCTGAGGGTAACCCCTTGAATGGGCGGAGGATGTCAAGCCCTCATCCACCCAGGGTCCGCCCACTCGCCCAGCCCGCGCGGAAACACAGCAGCCACAACGGAAAGAAGGCAAACGTACTCAGGAATGTCAGAAAGGCGAACACAAGGATACCTTGGAATAGATGTTACACCATCAGAGTACCCTCCTGACCGTCTCCCCCCGCCCCCTCACGCCGCCGACTCAGAGCTACCACGCCCCCACTCTAGTGAGGTACGCCCCAGTTCGAATCCAAAGAGAGGAGAAAATACTCCCCCTTCCCCCGGAATCGAACCGGGGACTGGACTTTCCAGTCCACAGCGTTTGAATGCTGACCCACTGAGGTGGGATTACATAGTCGAATGGCGCATATAGGTATGTGCAATATGTGCTGGTCAACAGGTTTTAAAATTCGAACTTAACGTTCACCTTTTTTCGGTTTTCAGCTATCTTTCAAAAAGCAAAAATCTGCAGAGTCGCTAAAAATATGTTGAAGCAGGCTGACAAGTAGATAAAACGTGCAGAGGTAGCGGTGCTTTGACAATAGATAACAGATCCATATTTATATAGGTA
>JAAXYX010001416.1:0-23264 GCA_036851915.1 Ptenothrix huangshanensis | reverse complement strand
GCAAATATTCTCAGCTAAATCGCTGTATCTATGGCAATACAATGTAATTTTTTGTGATGCGAATATTTGAGAGAAACTGAGGACGATCGGGTTTACGGCTATTATTTACCTTAGCGTAGCCAGAGCCTTTAGATCTATCGATGTACCTAAATGTGTACATATATATATATAGGTATATAGGAATTACCAAGTATTTTCCTTGATCAAAAATTAATGCATATTTATTACCATTTTTAAATTATTTTGAACATAAAGAAGATTGCCTAATCAAGTTTCTTGTGAGTACAGATAAATAGTAAGATTTTGGAAATTTTAGAATTATAAGATTCGCATAATTAAATCGCCACAGAATGAATTCTAAAAAAACTGTATATAGTGTGTAGACATTTACAGAATTTATTTTAGTATTCTTACAGCAGTTAATATGGGAAAAATTAATTCAAATCTCATTCTAGAAATTTCATCCGAGGCTTAAAAAAGTAGTGCACCAGCTTAGCCAATACCGGCTGATTAAAATTTGTCGCATGAAAAAGCCACTACCTGCGTCACAATTCCCCACTGCAGTAGTCACATATGTGTAGAAACTAAGCTTGAAGAAGCAATAGATTAAAACCTTGCACCTCCTTCCACCACATGCATACATAGGTAATAATTACGTTGTGAATTGTAAAGGCTTGAAAGGCACATCACTCCATCACTCTACAGATATACTTATCTGTACTCGTAATCATATTAGGCATTCGCACTCCGCTTCCCTTTCCCTCTACCCACAGAAGTAAATACATACGCCTAGATGGGCATATGGGATTATGATTGAATTAGTCTACCATGAATTATGAATCATAATATGATTCGATATATCGATATATAAATTCCCTGCTCATACATTCATTCGTCGGTAATGGTCCCGGTTCTTATGGTTAGCTAGACTCCACAATGGACGTTACGTTCAACTGTCCATTTACCAGATTCAGAGAGAGTTTTCAAGTTGGATTGACTTGGGAATGGAACGAGAGAACTCATACTCGACCGAGAGAGAAACGTTTGACCCCGAAAGCATTGAACTGCATAGAAGGCAACTCAAGCATTTTTTAGATTTACTCATAAGTAATGAGGAAATAAGTTGGTAGCGATAGCAGTAACATTAACATCCCTGAAGCCTTTCGTTACAAACGAAACACGAGAACACGACAATGTACCTACATAAACCTAAGCCTAAATATGGCTTCATCGTTCATCCTTGTTTTTTCCTTATTTACTTTCCAGCCAATTCCAGTTCTAACAGTTTATAGAGAAAAAATATTGTCTATCTACGTAGCTAGTGCTAGTGCTAGTGCCTAGGTTTAATATTCTATATGTATCTACCAATACCTATATACGTGGAATATAATAATGAGATGATGTTACCCAAGTAACGGAAGTCAATCGAAATCAAATTGTTTGAGCTTACCAGTCAACTTAATCCCGTCGTACGTAACCCTAATAACACTTTTATGTTGATTTACAACACCCCCTGTCGCCCTGTTACTACTTTCCTTCCCGAAACGATGACCACTTCATCATTCCTGATTCCTCAATAAGCTTAGTGCTCATAGCAGTCACGCCTACTATATTAATTACTCACGTATGTAATGTCTTATATAATATGTACTTTTACTTGACTCCAACATAACATTCCATCCCATATTGATTACAGATTGCTTTTTTAAGACTTGGGTACTCGCGTTCAGTTCCTCTATCATGTGCATTCCACATACATAAGTGAGATTATTATTTCCCAGTCGTGGTAATGTCGTAGTCGTTGTCCTGTCAAAGGTGAATGAGAGAAGCTTTTGGGTAATTGTTTGCTGTGCCGTGCCCAGCACGAACTCAAACTAAATCATAGGAAATCAGAGAGTGTCGCTAATTAATCAATACTCTGGTGGATATTGTCAGTCTAGTGCCTTGAGGGAGCATGGAGTTTAAGTAAGTAGTAGGTAGATATACACTTTGTTTATGCAGCAGAAACCGAAAGATTGATGAAAATGAGATGGAGTGACGCGTGGAATGTTGCGATGCTGGGAGTAATTACCTATATGAGCACTTATTAGACAGGAGATAAGGATTTACTAGTAAGGTAAAAAAGCACGGAGCACATGCACATTCTAACAGACTCACACTGACTTGTCTAATTGTTGCGGGGAAAATGGAAGATTTTGAAGTTGTTGAGTTGAGGTAAGTAGACTTGATGTAAGCCGTAAGATCAAAATTGGAATCAAATTACTTGGCACCCCGTTCATTGCTTCTATTATGCAATTGATTTCTTGCCATCACCTTCTCAATGAGATCTTGTCCCGGTACGGTCCCAGAAAGAGTTCAACAGTTTATCACTCACTCAGCCAATTTCCGACTCCACTCATCCCCCCAATTCCAGTTCCAATCAGACTTTTCCTTTGGAGTCGACCATGATAAAGGCTTAAGCGTGCTAACAATAATACTCTCCATTCATTCGTAATATCCAAAGTAGGCAGGATAGAATGCAGGCGGGTAGGGAAAGCAGCAGTGCAAAGCAACGAGAGACAGAGTCATGCAACGACTCTCTGTGAAGACTCTCTCAATCCACATAATATACCTACCCATACATCTATATACATATATGACATGTATCCGTTATCCGTGGATGTACTTGACTGGTTCGGAACGTCAGATTTTGAGCATCAATGGTGTGATGTCTATCTGTATAGCGTATATATTGTAGAATTTAGTATATAGATTTGTGTGCCGTTTTTTCCTCGTACAAACGTCTTACTTTTCCCGACTTTTGCCAACTTTTCGGCCGTATATTCCTATTGCTGTTGCTGTTGCTGTTGCTATTGCTATTGCTATTGCTATTTCTTGCCTGGATTATTCAGCTCTTTGGCTCTTTTCTCCCGGGCGCTCGTTTTGTTCACGATTGCTCTTCCATTAATTCTGACTTAAAATGTATTCAGTCGTGTATGTGTATTGAAAAGGCTTTAATCTATATAAAATGTTTAAGCGTCACTTCTGCTTCTGCTTCTGCTTTTACTCCTACTAGTGCTCCATGTACTAATACGAAATACGAATACGAGGCTCCCTTGCCTTTCTGCTTTCTATACTTTCCTCCACTCTCCTATGTACCTACATATATAAGCATAATATATGACACATGTCGTCGACATCGTTATCGTCATCGCCTGTAAAGGCTGTATCTTTTTTGTTGCATTATCAGATTTTCAAAATGATAGGGTCTGTTGCACCTTCAAAGGCAATATGCAATTATAAGTATGCTTTTAACGGAAACCAACATCAACCAACGTGGATTTTGATTTTGTGCTGCTTCAATCGCTTCTGCCTTCCTTGTCTCCTTGTACTGAGTCTCTGTCACATATGGCAGCTTACACCTAGATATATATATACCCACATAGTATAACATATTATACCACCAACTATACTTGCCTACTTGATTATTCCGTGTTCAACAGAACCAGCATCAGCACCCAGTCAGTAACAGTTTAATCTACAAATCTAAAGCCCGCACGGCACGTTAGAAAGTAGAAAGAGCACTTCTAAGTCTAGCTGCTCTTCCTTGCAAATCCATTGTGGGGACGCGTAGCCGACTTTTACTCTACTCCCAGTCCTACATGTATATGTATATCCTACTTATAGTACAATTCAAGTATAGGGAAAAAACCTAGTGGAGATTAATGTCTTATTTTCATTTTCATATCGAGGGGACTTATAAGGTCGCGAAACTATTTATAGTAATCATGTCATACTTTGTGATTCGTGATTTTATTAGCTGCCGTATCATCGCCGTTGTAATACTAGTAGTAACATGTAGCCAATTCATAAAGTCCAATGTAATCATTCATACATAATTTTATGGTTAGGAATAGAATTATGTATTACATGAACTGTGTCTTATTGCTACAAGGGCATGGGCGTTAGCGCATATAATTACACCTACCGTGTAATAATACCATTTGCTTTCACTTTTACATTAAACAGCATACCTACCTCGGTAGGCAAGCACTTACGCAAACGTAAAATTTACATACATGGGTAACCATGAAATACAATTTCAATTGAAGCAAAACCATCTCTTGTGCCACTTGAAATAAATGTACCTACAAGCAAAGGGGAAACTAAAAGGTAGTAATGCAGAAATAATTGAGAACCCAATGCAATGATGTAAGTTAAGATACTAGACTAAAGTATTTTGATTTACGTCGTTCGTACCTGAATATCGTTGAACTAATGCGCCGTACTAAGAATGAAAATGTTCAGTAAGTATTCATTAATAGGCTGTGGAATATTAGCTTAGTACGACTTCGAAGCTCCTGCTAAGCTACGCATCAAAGCACAAGTTCAATTGTTCCTTGCTAAACGACAGTGATAATTCCCACAAATGTCTGGTGAAAATATTCCAAGGGCAATTGTGGTTTGGTCCAAGTATTGTTGTTGGTATTTTTCAAATCTAAATCTCATCTCAGGTAGGAGCACGATTACGAATACTATTAGGAAATATACGGTAGTTCAACATAACATAACATATTACAAGAGATATTGGGATTAAGACAAAAACAAGAAGGAAAGGAAGGTGGTTAAGTCGGCGTCTGTGAAAAGAAGGAAGCACAGGTAGGGAACATAATAAAAGGATGAAATGGTTTATGAAAGATCAAATGATAGGTTAGCACAACATCGCACCGGCTCCTGACTTTTCAACGCTTTTTCTCCTTCACTGCCTAATGCCATGTCGATACTAATCGTAAGCATGCATGTCCATGTCCACCAGAATCACAATCACAACCAGCACGGGATTATGAGTAGAGGACGACGCGCATTGGAGCACCAATAATTTTGAGGATGGTTCAGTGCGATGGTATCTGTGATAATGACAATAGTGGAGATGAAAACTTGTCAAGTGCTTACCACCCACTCGTGTCATAATATTACCTGAACCGACTGCAATGTACAATGCTACCTCTACTTAACTTGTCTCGTGCATAATATATGTACATATTATGTACATTACACTTTCCTTCTCCAATTATACTGTAAATCTGAAACTGTTATGTTGGTTGAACAATACCAAGGACATAACTTAGGGAGTGTAAGAAGACGCATGTTCCAATTCCTCTTGGACAGCTAAAAATGTTCCCAAGACATCTTTTTCTTTTAATTGCTGAGCATTTAACTGCTTCAATTAAAAAAATTAGTCCATAATGTTGATTCCTAAAAACAGATGCCCTTCCGCAGAATCCTGGTCCTTCATTATTATATTCTCCCTGTATGTAGATGATGTATCTTGGTCGATGATACTGACAGCAATCGTGGTAGCCAAGTGTGTTGGACAACATTAGCATGTAGTGTATATTCTAATTGTGACACTGTGACATAATGGAGTGGGGAATTTATTGGAGCTAAGTGGACTTGAGTGAAATGATGTTGACGAGGGAGATATGTAATTGGTTCAGCCCGCGGACTCGAGTCGAGTTTGTCTCGCTGGATGTTACATTAGGAAAATGAGTAATGATTCGAGTAAATGAATATGACAGTGCGTAACCAAGTTGTTTTACATGACTATTAATAGACTGGGCTTAGTGACACCGCTCGCATTTTCTCCACAACATTCTGCCGCAATTTTGAGTCTTTACGGTGCAACGGATTTCCAGCGCTCGGCTGCCTGTTGGTATCCATGGTCATCACTCACCCAACCTTTAAGCTTAACTCCTCATCCGAATAATTTGTCCCGGTCTCCGCCTCCAGCGCACCAAGGAATACATCGACCATTAGGTAAGATACAATAGAAAGTAAGACTAATTTGTATTTTACAGATAGTCTTTTCACTGGTCCCCTGGTCTTGGTCTCTCTCTCTCTCTCTCTCTCTCTCTCGCTCTCGCTCGCTCTTGATCTGCCTCTCGTTTCTACATAAACCTCGTCTATACCTTCTCCTTCCACCGCATTTGTTTCCTGGTGATGTGCTCAGTTGTAAGAAAGCAGGCATGCATTTCTAATCCCTTGTCTGTACACATCAAGGACTTGAAGCGTATTCTCGACGACACTGCATTGAAAAGGTATTAAGCCGAAAAAGTTTTCGTAGCAGACAATGCTCTGAAATGACAATGACTCGACTCGAACATAGTTCTGTTTTTGTTGGGGACAATTCGTCAAATACACTTTGTCAAAACCATCACGTAGACTACGCAAACACAAGCGACAGACACATGATACATACTTACAAGATAAGGAATGCATATAGCTACTATGTAGCTACGTACCTATGTCATTTTACAAAGCAATTTCATTCACTATATAGCAGCACGTACTACGTACTTGAGCACTGCTCGCAGACTTTATACGATTCGACTTGGACTTGACTGGACGCTGGAGTAAAATCAGAATCAACCAAGCATTATTACTACCACTGGGTAGTTATAAAGCTTACTCTTGCTAATTGCATTATACTTACATACGATCGTCTTATAGTCACGTTGATTTTCGTGCTTTGTCTGGGATCCTGTAGTATGTAGGAATCATCAAACAACAACCGAGTAATCTTTCGCAACTAAATAAATCGTGTTTTTGTTACCAAACTTTTCGGGCCAAAGTGCTACAACTATGAGCATGGTTCACTGCATACAGAATTCACCAGCTTACATTTCCCTGCATTATTGGAAAGTGTGATTATCTATTCACATCTTTAGATGGTGCTACTTTACTGTCGAAACCATTGAGAATATACAATCTTATAACAATAAATCCTACACAGATAATACTTAGATAGACACGTGGCAGAATGGTTACACAATTTTGATATTCTTCACACATTTTTTTATTAATCTTGTAACAGTTTGCTAATAAACATCATGAAGCTACAATGAGATGTTAAAGACCTTGATATGTACTTGTACTGCTGCGATTTAATACCTAAGTTTTAAGTTGACAATCACATATCACATACTGTTTGGTCACGTTTGACTTTTGAATATCTTCCGCACTCCAATTTCATCGCCGACTCAAGTTCGAATCGTACACCATTGAATAAATTGTACGTCATGTCATAGCCATACGACTGAATGAGAGTGAGAAAGGAAACAGGGAAAGGAAGCCTCGAAGCTTCCAAAGAAAGCCCAAAGTTGTGTACGAATCATGAGAAACTAAAATAATGAAGCAAGATCAGGTGTAAGAACACATACATATAAAACAAACAGATCAGTTGCACACACTTTTATCAACATTCCTTTTCTGCCCGTGGCAAGTATAAAGAGGAAATTAAGGGTCATTCCCTTTGGTAGGTACGTTGTACCTACTACATACATATAATCATATAATAATAGTCTATTCTAGGCCTCGCTACTTTAAGCAACAATAGAATACCCACTCCACCCATTAATTTCCTTCTTCAGCTTTTATTTCAACTTATTTACTCAAGGGGTTATGCTATAACTATAGGACTACAATTTACAACTGTATTTTACATTTTACTCCAACGGATATTTTATCCAATGAATGTCGAGTCAAATACTAGTATATAGCTGCATAGGACTTTTATAGCAACGTTAATTGTAATTTAATATATATTTTACATAATACAGGATGGCCCAATTAAATCAACGTATTTCTAGAAATTTCAGTTAGCGCATCGGTTAACCGATACAACGTAAATGCATTAGGTATGTATACACTGTTTGATGGAAGAGCATTTCTGGGAGCTTGAGTACCTAAGTTTTATAGTATCTCATTACAGCTTTGCTGGTGCTGGTATAGCGTGGTTTGAAATTGACTCGAAGAAATTCATCACCACCCAAACTGCAATTAGGCAATGCCTATAAATAAATCTCCTAGAAATTCTCCTTCAAACAACACATAGTACCTACGTTTGAATCGGTTAACCGATGCGCTAACTTGAATTAACTTAAAATCCTTGGGTTTCATTTGAAAAACTTGTATATGATGTAAACAATGCTTTTGTTACTATTCTACTTCTGAGGAAAAAATTGAGTTTCTGTAAACAAATTGCGTGCTTTACATTCTTCCCCTTCTAATCTACACACAATGACATGGACAAATGATTTCCACAACTTTATTAGATACACAACTCCGCCCATGAAATTTAAACAAGATATTGTCTTTCAAAACATGGCTTTCACAGAAGTATTCTTTTAGATAGGTACTTTTTTCCGGTTACTTATACTTGTGGGCATAGCTTATATGCAGCCTTTTACGTAGGCAAGTGTGATTCTGAGTAACTTTATACATATATCTGCAACGCAAGGATATTGATCCACATCGCACCACGTTCAAAAGATTTGGAGGGTGCGTTTAATATAGAACTGTAAAATTGTTGAAAACCACAGGAATTTCGAGACTTTTCTGAATTTAAAAAAAGCATTTATGTAATTAGCTGTATCAGATCAATTGTAATGATTTGCGTCCCTCTACCGACATTTTCTGGAATTAAATTTCCCTTTGTTGACGGTACAGTTGTAAATGACAGTGGGTAAATCCTCCCCTGGTCGTAACATAACCCCTCCTGCTCAACGCACTCACGAGTGGCTTCATGAGTGCTCTTGGTAAAAGTAGGGACAATGACACTCGAACCTTCAATGCCTCCACTTACCCCTACTAAAAGCTGTAGTGCTGTGGCTTTCTGTGCTCCAGCACTATTCATTATGCCTTCTCACTCGATTTCCCACTTCGTAGAATTCGAGATTACTTAGGTACCTATATGTTCTAAAATCGCATTCAAAAGAAATCCTGAAAAAGTTTATTTTATCAGAAAAATCTAAATGAGCGGCAAACATATGAAAATACCTAAACAATATAAAATTCATTTGCTGTATAATTCTACTTTAGAATTTGATGTTTAAAATTTCCGAATTTCGGCAGTAAAATTTTAACTCTTAATAATTACTTGAATTCGGAAATATCGAAGGGAATATTAAAATCCAATTCTCCTTTGTTTCCATAACCCTTTAGACAGTCGAAAGAAAGGTAAACAATCAAAGCACACATTATCACAAGGATTACATATTTCAGCAATGCAGTGTCGTAATAAAGGGCTTCATAGAACAAGTGAGGGTGTACAGCTTTTAACTTTTACGAAGTAACTTTAGTCGCTATTTTCGAAAGGTGTGGGTATTTGCATCATGGTTTGAAAAGTGTAAGAGAAGGAAATTGAAGAAAGCCAACTATGTGCAATTTTAATTGTTTGCTTCTTGTTCGGCTTGAATTCACAATTAATTGAACAATGGAGATGCTGTGAACAAAAAGTAATTGTGTGATAGTGAAAGAAACCCGGTGCCGAAACGTGCTTCTTGTGCAATGAAAGCGCGGTATGTACACACAATGGCAGAGGGAAGTACCGTTTTCCATTAAAGTAATAGCCTCCACGGCAGTTTTTCACTGAACATTTGCCTCCCAATTGCAACTTCAGACATTCTCTTCTCTCCCCAAGCTCTAAAGACCCGCTGTTTTTATGGCGTATAGTAAATCAGCATCAAGTTACAACTTGCTTTTGTTTTATTTTCACGTATATATATATATATATATTATGTTGTATATAATTATTTCTTGTGGCTCCAAGCAAGATTTGCAGTCAGACATCTTTTCCCTTTATATACATATAACTAAAAATGTTTCGCTTATTATATTTGTTGAAGGAGAAAGGCTTATATTCAATTTATTATTTAAATTATTATTATAATTAATAAAATTTGAATCAGTTGAATTAAAAAACAAGTTGGTGAAATACATTGCAACTTTTGAGTGCGATTACATACATACAGTAAAGTTGTACAACGGCGAAGCAAGTCAAAGCAGTTTTACTTGAACAGTTAAAAGTAGAAAGTACATGAGCTCTCAATACCTCTGTTTTATGTCTACGGTCTACATCCTATGTATTGTTAAGTGGAAGTGATGTTGAATTTAATTTGTAATTGTGTGTGTCTTGCATGAAATTGATTTACTCGGGAGCAGTTCGGCTCGATCAAAAGTCACCCACCGAGACCGCTGTAAGTGATTGTTGTTCGACGGACAGCAGACCGAATTCCAGAAGTAGTTCATTGGACATTCGATTGGGTCAAACAAACAGCAAGTCCAGGGATGTCGACGCCGACAGTGATGAAGGTATCAATGATTTCGAGAGTGGAATACAAAAAGGAGGCTCCGCGGCGTCGTCAGGAAGCAATGCCACCAGCACATCTCCCCAAGCAAATGGAACGACAATCTGCGGAAGCAACAGCAACAACAACCATCACAACAGTGGAGGCAGTAAATCGGCTTTGACAGGTGCATCTCCATCCCACAACAATCTCAACGGGGGTGGGAGTAAAAGGAAGAAGAAAACACGCACTGTCTTTTCCCGCAGCCAGGTTTTCCAATTAGAATCAACGTTCGATGTCAAACGGTATTTATCCAGTTCTGAGAGAGCCGGTCTCGCCGCCTCATTGCATCTGACTGAAACGCAGGTACGTCATCCTCTCCACCTTTTCTCATGTCATGTGTCTAATTAGCCACACAACTCCATTACTACTGTATGTACATACGATGTGTTCATGTTCATCTGATGTGAGTCATGACCATTCCTCGAACAGCCATTCCTGCTAATTCAATCACGCTTTTATTTTTAGACTTATAGCTCAAAGAGTGAGTCTATGACTCCGGTCCTTATCTTACCTTGAGTCCTATAACAATTATTATTCTCTTATAACATGCACATTTTCACACTTACATAATATGTTAGATAAGGTTCAAATCGAGCCGATTTGAAACTCAAAAAGGAACTTCTTCCTTCCTTGCAAGCATTTCTTGTCACTAGTTAGATTTTGATAATAAAATGTTCAAAAGTCATGCGAATACTGCACAAAATCCGTTTAGAGTTCAGTAAGGTAAAAGTACTAACTCTGTTGGCATTTCAAATCTATATTTTTACATTCGTTCACATAAAATGCCCACTGCAATTGCAATGTGTAAAAATGGTTTTCTTCCCACAATCCACCATGTAAATATGTAGTTTTATATTCATCCAGCAATCCAATCAGAACGTGTTTGGAGTTCTCAGTGAAATCCCATTGCAGAAATTCTATTACGCCCCAGCTCTGGATCCTGTCATCCGATAATGATTCGGCATAATCTAATCTACCTACTGCATTTTGATTTGATATGCCTACAATTTCAACTATTTCAAGTCAAGGGATTACTGCAAGTTGAAATTAGTAGATAAATGCTATCATAAAAATGATCGTTTTTGATTTCTTTCACTTCACTCGAAGTTCCAAGGGGAAGCTAAAGAAAAAAGAGTAATAAAGTAGAACAAACCAAAAGCAATGGATTTTGGTAGTTTCAATCTGTTACTAAAGGGAGGCCCTGTCTCTTGGAATATATACATTGGGAGAGATTGAGGCTCCGACAGTAGGTACTTGGTTTCTATAGAAAATCCGTGTTGGATTCAAGTGTAACTTTAGGTGTACTTATTTCCTTCTCGATTTCTACTGTAAGAATTTTACTAAACATTTCCTTTAACTTAATTACTGTTTAGGTTAGGTAATATTTGTCTAGTTCGTTAAACAAGCAATGCGGAGAAGGAAATTAAAATGATTCGTAGTTCATTCTTATAGTGAAAATCCAGTATTCCAATAGAAGTATAATTATAAAGCAGAAATTCTAGTGTTACTATTGAAGGTGGATTCATACCTGAATACCTGAATCAAAACCGAACTATAAAATTCTACATAGGTACTTAACTAGTCAGCAATGTTCAAGAAATATAACTTGAGTGTGTTAGTTAGTGTTAGTTATGACTGAGACGTGGCTGTATTATGTGTTATCGTAATTTTTATCGCGAAAGGTGTAAAAGAATGCAATAATTATTGAGTATTATTACTAATAAAAATGTATTTTGATACTGATGTGCAACAGGTAAAAATTTGGTTTCAAAATCGCCGAAATAAATGGAAACGACAATTAGCAGCGGAACTGGAAGCGGCCAATATGGCGCACGCTGCTCAAAGACTCGTCCGAGTACCAATTCTCTACCACGAAGCCCACCATACAGCTCAAGACTCGGCTAATTCGACGGCCTCGAACACACCCCATCAGAATTTAGCAGCCTCCTACCAACTGCCCTACTATCAACAGTTTGGAGTCTCAGCTTCCAGTATTAACGCATCTTCGCCTGTTACTCAGTCACGGTCCTCACAACAGCAGCTTTCCTCCTTAGTTTAATGAGCATCATTCGCTTCGCTTTCTGCATATTTGGTGGATAATATCATTTCAGTATAATTATAAACTAAGTATTATTCTACATTTGATGAATTCCATCGTTCCCAATCTTACGATACTAAAGATAAAGTCAGAACATACAAATTTGTACCTATGATGCCATTTTGGAGACAAAATACTACCTAGTAATTATGTTTGCATCTGTTTTCTACTTATTTGGGCAAATGAATAAATATTAATTTGAATGTGTAAGTCTATATAATAAAACGTGCGATGAGATCAACTTTAAACCCAACTGACGGCTCAGCCAGGCGTATGTGTATGGGATATGGGAGCATCAAAGATTTTAGGATGAAATACATAACAGTAGTAAGTAGCCGCCCAGTAAGGATTCTCTGCATCAAGACAAAAGCAAGCTCCATGTTGTTCCGTGGATGGATTAAATTGCTGAAAGGGGCATCAGGAGATTTTTTCCCATGCCAGGATCCATCCTTTGTGCCACATCCGTGCTGTGTAGAGAATGCTCTTTGAAGCTTCATGTAAGCATGAGAATCGGTTCAGAAGGTGCATTTTTTATTGCAGTATTATTAACTCACAGAATATAAATCAGTATGTTCACTTTTTTGGCATATCAAGTTTTTTTTAGTTTTAATCCCAGTTTTTTTATAAAAAAACTGAACAAATACATACCATCAACTGTGTATAAGGCTAGACTATAGAGTTGTGGTAAGTTACCTTTTAAATAAAGAGCTTCACCTGATAGCATACTAATATAGGGTTATTTAAGACATTATAGACATTTTCCCTTCGCCTAAAGATAAGCAATTTCGAAATGTGAATTTTTCATTTCCACTTGATGTCTAAACCAAAATAAAACCAAAACTCCGCACCGATTACCGATTCGTTTTCTGTGTACAGCCGAATGCCTATTTGGGAAGGAGAACAGAAACACAAAACTCGAGGATTCAAGACGAGGCTTTAGTGAACTAATAAATATTCTAAAAGGCTATTGGTCTTTATGAAGACTATTGCAGATTATAGAATGCTGATCTTGCGTTGAAAGTACCTATAATTATTTTTTTGAAAGCAAAGAGGCAGCGATAATTGTGTCGACCACATTGGGTAATATTTTGCCTAGTTTAGTTTGATTTTAATTACAATCGATTGCGCATTCGAAATTCAAGCGCAATTTGGGGCCTTTTATTTCTTACCTTTCCGGGAACAAAATAAATGCGCATCGTGTCTTCAAGTTTGTAGTGCACATACAATCCAAAGAGTACTTTTGGTTGACTGGAAACGTTCGTTTAACAAACTAGAGTTTTTTTGTTCTATCTGCATAAAAAGGTTCCAGGTGAAGCCAGCTACTACATAAATGTAAATAAAAAATGTGTGAACTATGACAGACTTCCTATTATGCAGTAGTCACAATTTTCGAATTTTGATCAAGTTGAATCAAATTAATGGTTTGTAATCAACAAATCGCAATCAGTCTCTCATAATTTAGGTAAAGTTGATCAAAACTGAGTTCAAAGTACTTGCCGGAAAAAAATGTATGCTAGCAGAAAACACCAAAAACAAAAAAGATTAAATGGAAGCAATCGACCCGGAGAAATGAAACAAACATTTTGAAAAATAAAGGAAAACATGAAGAAGAAAGTTTTATTACTTACTGAAACATCGATATATAGAAATAAATCATAATAAAGAATTGCCAACCAATACTTGATATTAAATTTTTATTCTACATTGAACTATGTGCAATACAATGATCACGTACATAATTACATGTTATTCTTGACTCTAACACTCGAATTGCTACTCATCTCCTTACATAATTATTATTCATGGGTACAGAAAGTACGTACGAAGACCTAAGTGTAATGACTTAAATTCCATGAATTATTATTGTCACTTGTGTTTTACGAAATTACCTCGATAAAAACTTTCTGCTTATTATTCATTAGTTTGAGTCCAGCATACCCTCTGCACTCGCACACTTCAACTCCACATATAGGAATAGTTTAAATCAAGTCTACGTAGAATCAAGGTAGTCAGAAGATATAATTACATATATAAATAAAGTAGCCATAATATATAACTATGTGGTGTATACACTGTATATAACTTTTTGTAAATAACTTTCACTAGCATCATAATAATTAAATGCATTCATATTTACAATCAGACACAGAACCTTTTTTAAATAGTATACAGAATTTACTTCCAAACTAATAATATAACTCAGTCAGGCATGGTAACGTGGTGCCGAACTTGGTGACGCAGCAGTCGGTCTGAGATTTTCTTCAATGCGAGGAATAAAAATTGTTATTCATGATTATCTTGTATTGGCAGAAAACAGGCAGTTGATCACTTGATTTTTGTTTGCTTACTAACTACATTCAAACGAGATTCATTTACTACCCTCTACAGGAGGTCACAACGATACTGCTCCCAGTATAGACAACAGATGGTCGTTGCACTACTGCTGCAGCCCCTGAAAGTACAAAACACCACATTTCATGTTAATTAATTATTAATCAACACTTCGTGTACAAAATACACATTGTGATTTTATCCAGTGATGCAGGAACCACAGATTTTGAAGGGAGGTGGCTACGCATATTGTTGTAATATAATTGTAATTTTTAAGGCTAATTATAACACTTTAAATCGCGCCACAACAATTCTAGCCACATCCCCTTCCTTTCCACACCGTTCCAGTATCACTGCTTTTGTAGTACATAGTACAAAAGTTTTGCTTATGATTGCGCTATCGTTTTACTACATTTTTACTTATTAGCAGTGTCAGCCTGCTATTGGATTCGTCTTTTTTTCAAATGTCCGTTAGCACTCTAGGAGTCGTAATGTATCTCAATGAAACTTTGCACACAGGTTCAACACATGCACCTTTCCCTTGGGATCGTATTTGATCTCTGAACTAACCTTCAAACGAGAAGAGGCGAATCTGCAACTTATGTATAAACGTTCAAATCGTTATAGTTCTAACGGATACAATGATGTGCAGTACTCACCAGCGTCCCAGTCCAGGCAACAAACACATTTAATGAGTTTCCAGAAAGTATGTACGAGCTCAATATTATTTGCAAATATAATTAAAACCAGCAGTTTTGCTGATGCTGACGACTGGAACTGCACTGAGGTTTTTTTTAAACTGCCAACAATGCTGGGTACATGTTATCTTAATCCACGCACTTTGTTTTTCGTTTTTTAAAATTCCGTTGTATTTAGTTTGGATGCTGATTCCAAATATGCAACTGGTTTTTGTCGCTCTCCACCAGAAACCGAAGTATTGAAGGTCAAAGTTTAACATAGAATGCTTTTTCATGGCATGTGCATATGTCAATATTTTTCATATCATTGTTTTGTTTTCCTACATTCCATCTGATAGCGTTTTTTGCACTGATACCAAATGTGCGATCGGGTATACTCTACCGTTACATATCAGCAGCGGAGATTGATTGACTTATTGATTGATATTGAATTGATCTTTTGTAAAAATTGACAGAGATCATTATTGCTTTTGCTACCACATTTTCAAATTTTACCGAGTTGCTTGTTACGATTAATAGATAGCCCCATTAAAAAAACTGGTACTGTTCTCAACTACTATAGTGTGCTCTCTACAGGAAAACCTTCTCTAGAGAACGCACGTTATAGTCGGGTACCTTACATATATTATGTACCCAGAAAAACTGTAGTCTTAAAGATGGTAGTTGTTGAAAGTTGCAACTGATTTGTAATGACACAGAAGGATGCGAGTAGGGTGAACCAATTTTTGTTCACGGGTGACATGTAGTTGTGATTTGGAAACATACTGAGTGGACGGTTCTTCAGATACTACATAATTAACTACCATACTATCTACAGTAGGTACCTACTATGCTGCACATACTGAACATAGCAAATACGTTATTGTTTTAAGTTCTCCTTTTACAATGTTAGTTTTGTGTAAATAACAAAATAAACATAGAATAACAATTTTACTGTTCTTTATTTCAAAACAAATTTCAGACAACATTTTAAACACGAATATACAACATTCAACAAATGACTCCAAGGATGTCCGTTTCCAAAGTCTGAAACGGGCTACAGCTACAACCGAGCGAGTTTCTACAAGCAGAATAAAGTTTGAAAACTCATTTCATACTTTCTATTTTGTAAGCTCTAAATCTACTTTAGCTCTAAATACTCAATGCAGCCTTGCGGCTTGTACAGCACATCAATATGTGTGCTTAAAGCAAGGGGCAGTCACTTTTATATGGGTGGTATCCATGGGTAAAATAACGTGCACTCATACCCGTTCCCGTACTCAAATTTCGAGTTCAGCAAATTGTACCCATACCCGTCCCAGTGCAATCGGTGTGGGTATATTTCGTACTTTGAAACTCGTGAAGTGACGATTCGTCAAAAAAGTTCGTGAACTTTCCGATTCGTAAACTCTTTGTGATTCGTCGAGATTTATTTACGAAAGGCGTCGAATGAAAAAATGTAAATACCACTATTAATGAAGGTAAATCAAAAATATGTAACTTAATTTAATCTAATTAATTAAAATAGGTCAATACGAAAGCGACGGAAGCTGCGTAGGTGTCTTGAAAATAGTGTCATGAAATATAACCACTACTTTGCCCCTTTATTTTTACTGATAACTCCTGTCACTATCACTCTCTATTTATTGTTCAGAACCAGGTCGCAGCAACAGTCTGGGACCCCGAACCGTTTGTACTAATGCCGATTTGAATAACGCGATTGCATTTTAATTAGATCGGACGGCTGGAAAGACAAGTCTTCATTGTTGTAATTACTTCTATTATATATGATATAATATGACTGAGTGTAGGGACTGATTAAATGATCTTTTCCATTCATACAAAACAATAAAGAATAAGTTCAATCCAGGCAGCTGGACCGTAGATGGTTTTCTGGATCGTATCGGCTTATCGTACAAGGTTTGTGGAAAAAACATTTCTATCGGAGCATAATTGCCAAACTTTTTGAATAGATGCTTTTATTTCCGGTGTCAATTAGTAGTGTCCCAAGTTAAACATTTATTTACGCAATGGGATCGCCGTAGGCCGGACTTGAGAGGGTTCCTTAAAAAAGGATGGGTTAGAGAAATTCCGGTTAATAGAGAGCAATTTACATGGGGCTTTTCTATGCGCAGGCGGACGGAGTAGTAGAAAATAATAGAAATTCCCGGCTTATCGAAGTTCGGCTTAAGGCGATTCCACTGTAGTGTGAGAATAAATAATTAAAATACCATCGAGGCATATAAGCTCAAAGCATAGTTATTTTGAAGTAACATAAAAGGTCCTTTCACCATCACCGATTGTCTATTTGCACCTACATTCCAGTTTTGCCGTCAAGTTTGATGGCATTGCTGAGTTTATCCTGCTTTAATGAGCACCTTGCGCTTACGCTACTGACTAGATCTGTACTGCGAGGTTCTCAAGCCCCACTTTAGCAAAAATACGGTAGAGCTGCACTGTGAATTTTTTAATATTTCATTGCCACCAGTAAAAACTGTCAAAAAAGCTTCATCTCCTGTATTGCATTAAATAAATAGTTATTTTGTTCTATACGACATGACGTTGTGGTTTATTCTCGTGGAAAACAAAATTCCCTAGCAAGAATTGCAATTACCTATGTACTTTCAGGTTCTTTGCTTAGCTTTAGCTATTTGGGTACTTTGGGCACGGGTATGGACACTTAAACCCGTACCTACGAAAACGGGTCCAAATTAGCGGTTTTCAAAACTCATTCCGAAATTTGTACCTTTGATTGAACCCAGGGCTACGTCATTTCGAGGCTAAACGGTTGCTACCGCTGAGCTATTTCTATTTCTCTCTAGCTTTGTTGGGCCTCACACATTGATTATATTCAAGGTAGCTGGACGGCCGAACAACTATCGACCCAGAGCCACCTAGGATTCTATTGATTTACTTTCTAATGGATTGAAGACGAAGCTTTCTGCTTGCTTTTATTCATGTTTGGATTCAAAAATCATTTAAAATAACGAAATTCAAAGCAAAAATAATTCAGCGACCAATGCCCCAAAACGCCACTCGCCCAAGGTTGATGGACTAATATTGCCATCAAATCAACCTTGTCACCCGCAATTGGGTTTGACGAGTGAAAAGCCGAAGTTTGGTGCAGATCGGAGGGAAATTGCGCCCGCAATCGTCGTCACAGCACGTTCCAAAAAACACGAATACATACGCACACATATTGATATGCTAAAACTATAGATTTTGGTAATAATGTTGCTGCATGCAGAGCGTTAACAATGTTCTACAACTAGATCGGTTTTACAATTTTGTAAAAAAAATCAACAGTTTGCCACGCATTCAGTTAAGACACTTGAAGTACAAGTAAGGCAAATCCTACTGTTACTTTTCATACTATTTGTCTCCCCGCAGATTGCTCGACATTGTGTTGAATTCGTAAAAAAGTTGACTGTGGTTCACACAGGTAAATAATAATTTGAATCTGTAATATAATTCTTTTACCTGTTCTATTTTTTAATCCTAAACAGTTAACTATTACTACGTTTTTATTCTTTAAAAAACAGCTTTTAATTTTTAATAGTCTAGCTATAAGGAAGGAATTTTGATTTAGCACGGCTGAAAACATTTTCCTACAGTGGGAAAATTCTCGTTACTTAAATCTAGCAGCTCCATTAAATTGTGCGACATTTTAATTTGTTTGTCATTTGTAATTGTTTGTTTGTTTTTAGAAAATTCAAAAAGAGATAAAAATGCGTTTCTAAGTCCCGTCGAGCATATAGTCATTAATCGTATCAGATTCCTTCAGATCTTGAGCCGCTGCTGTCATACAAGCAGAATTTTCAGACGGAAGAAATTCATCTAATGCTCAGCCTCCACAACAGAAGATGTACCCGATGAAGCCATGAAGTTGAATCTCAAAGTTTTCTCAACAAATTCTAGAAATTAGGTGTATACAGCTCGGAAGAAGAAAGAATCCAATTCTGAAACATTGTAAGGATTAAAAAATTGAAGTTTAATGACCTTTAGCTAAAGGTATGACTGTTGCGAATTTTTGAAAAAATTACTTTGAAATAAATCGGCCATTTAGGACTAATATTTATACATATAATAGTAACCTATGAATAAAGTTCCGAAAATTCCTGTGGAGCTGCTATGTTAATCTTAAACAATCTACGAATAAAAAGGAATTAGCTTTAAAATTCACTTCACTGCTATTTAATCAACACTTACGAGAAATCTTATTAGTGCCTTATCAAAGCCTAATTATTACTTATAACAACATTGAGTTTCACATTAATTTTGGAAAGTAGAAGGTACCTACTAGTCAAAGTCAACAAAAATTATGAGTTCAATTAGAACCAAGTGCTCTTGTTCCACCCCCATTACTCCACCCCTTACCGGCGTGGTTCACGGCTCGTATCATCAATCATTTTCTCTTGTGCAGAATCCGGCGTTGGTACATCATTACATAATGCAATGAGAACGCTTGAAACGCGATACGCTTAACGCTTGTGGCCATAAACTTGCTTAATATGAAAAGCCCGCTTGAAAGTACAATGTCAAGCATGAAGCGTTGCAATGGTAAACAAGTATGACGTATAACTAGATATCTTGAATTTCCGTATAAGTCTGGAGGTGTGGCTTAATTACCTGGTCGTAATTAAACTCATAATTTTCGTTGATTTAGTGACGACTTAGACACTTTAGTTCGTACTACTGGGTACAACTTTTTGTTACAGTTATGCGAGGGTAAAGTGTGCCTGCATTACGGCTTCTAAAGCTCGAACTTATAAAAAGGTGTGACAGTCAGTGCCTTAACAGTGGTTTTGTTTATATTTTCTGCACAATAATTATGCCTATACATAATTACTTACTAAAATCATGCATGCATTGCTCGATCAAATTCTTCGAATGTTTGTTTCTTCTAACATGAACGCTCAAAAGTGAAGGAAAGAACTTTTACTATTGTCCAACATTAAGTGGTTGTCGAGCACTCAAAAGTCTGAAATCAAAAGAAGTAATGTCCAAATCAAATCAAATGGTTCCTTAAAATGCTTACTGTGATTGCTATTCATTTAGTATACGGAAAATTTATTAATCTACGTAGTTGATTATTGGCCAGAGCCCTCATAACTTCGTTTCCTTTACATAAAGATTTATTTCTTATTCCTATTCATTGGTAAACTTAGCACGCTCTGTCTCAACTATGCTCATATCACAGGAAATTACAGGAAGAGAAACATACAGCTACAACAACACATTGAATTACCTACACAATAAATTAAATGTGTCAAAAAGAAATAGCAGTGCAACAGTAATTACAAGTTCGGCAAAATACTGGTTGTAAATACGGGCACATTCACGAGACCACCGTTGTCGAGTCCTGGAACCTCAAGCTAGATTTTAAGTTTGTTTACATAGATTAGGATTTATAGAAGGTATTTTTACGATTTATTGTAAAGATGAAAGACCTCAAAGTGCGTTAGAACTTAACAGCCACCGTGTGCAAATCATTTATTAAATTAGTGTCATTCAGGTTTGCAAGTGCAGTACGATTTTTTATAATTAATTACAGAGGTGCATACGTGATGGTGAATGAAGCGATGCATTTGTATATAGGTAAGTAATTATAATTACATATTATGTATGTATACATGTATTATTGCGTCACAGTTTTACTCGCAGGATGATTTTGGCAATGTGATCTAAAAAGCAAAGCATTGAGAAATTCAGCACTTTTAGATACATATTGCAAGAACCTTTGATGGAATTAATTTAAGTCGGTTCAAAATCCTCCAGCTCTTAAAAAACTTCGGACTACGAATACCTACTTCGGAAATACAAAGAACATTTGCGACATTTGAATTGTGACTACTGCGCCATCTAACAATACGTGTAGGTTTAAAGATACACGATGAACAATTCACCTAGAGTAACTAGATGCTCCAATATCTCAAACTCAAATCATGAGCAATGTTCTCAACTTTTATGACTTCCCTACGAAATCTACTACTTCTAATATTACTAAAAATGATTGTTGTACGGTACAGCAATTATAATAATTATTAATAAAAACTGCAGTGCAAACTCATGAAACGGCATACCTTTAATTGGCAGTTGGTCGCAGAACAATTAGAAGTTTTTGAAGGAATCTTGTGGTTGAATCTGCGAAACATTAAATACACGTTAATGATTAATTATTATCCAGATTCCTGACATTTATTTGCGACGCCCTCAAATCCTCTCCTGATAAGGTTTGAAGTTTTGAACAAATTGAATTCATGACTTTGTTTTTCACGGTACTTTATTTTCAGTGAACTATGTACATATCTATTTTCAAAAGATCTGATTACCAATTCCACTCTTGACCCATTTTGGTTTACTTTTCCAGCCAATGCAAAGGAAGTAAACTGGTATTCCACTACTAATAACGAGTACACCACAACCTGAAATCAATGTAAGTTTCTATTGTTATCCAAATGGAAGTATATTGTATTTACATAATTACATCAATAGTTTTTCCTAGTTATTGTTTTTGTTACTATTTTGTTCGGACCGATTTCTTTGTGTTTCTCGGAACATTTTAAATTGTTTCGTTCTTAACAAAAACAAAGCAACAACTGTGGAACAATTTTCCAGCTCTAGTTGGAGGCATTGGAAAAAGAATTAAATTTTAAGCGACAATGCAAAACTCGAATGGTGAATAAATGGAAATTGAATAAAAATTAATGAATAATCATACTATGTACTGTAAAACTTCTAATAAGAGCCGGCCTCTAAAGATAGCCAGTCTCTTTGTTTAACCGAGTTAAATCCTATGCTTGCATTACGATGGCCGGGGAGAAAAGTCAATATTTAGAATGATAGCCGGGGCTCTTTTCAGAAAAATGCTATACAAGTTGTGCACCTTGCTCTCGTGGAAAGTTGTGATTTGAGGAATGAAATTAATAATAAACAATTTTTTACCTGTAGTAATGGGATCTTCGAACATGGGTACAATTACAATGACTATTGTTGCCAAAATGTAGACAACTGGAAATACCATGTTAACTTTGATAGGTCGGGGCAAGTCGGGCTGCTTCCATCTCAACCATGGGATGCAGAATACGGCTACACCGATACTTAACTAAAAATCAAACATTACATGTAATATGTAAATCTTCTCTAATTACTGCTTATCGTTAAAATTAAGATGATATTATATAACTTTTCAACGCATTTCAGCATCTCTGGAAATACACCATCATTGATATGCGAAATTTAAACATCCCTAGATCCTATTCAGGACTCACAACTAAACTTAATAGGTATTGAATACAAATACTGCTCAACTTGCTTTTACATAGATGTCAGTTACAAATGAATGACACACACAGATTCAGTTTAAAAAATAAAACTCCAACCTCCAAGCACAACAAAGAAGTCAAGTTTTTTAAGGGAGAATTGCATTCATAGTGTTCCTTTTGTGACGAAAATATTTTCAACAACAACTTACCAAAAATGTGTAAGTTTGAAATTTAAATTTCTAAGTGCCCTTAAAAATTACGCAACTTGAATATTACATATTTCATACATTTCATTGGACATATTACGCTTCTTCAAAGTAGGAGTAATATGCATTGTGAAGCTCTAATACCACACTGAATTATATTATTATTACTACTCAGCTCCTGTAGTTCTAAAAAGTAAAATTTTATCCACTAAAAAAAGAATTAATTACCCAAGTGGCGAAACCGACGTAGTTAATTAGAGCCACGATGTTGGACGAAGTCAAGTATAATAATGACAACAGAGCCTGAAAATGAAAAAAAAAATCATTCATAAATAAATTACGCTTCTTCCTATTACGCATTATGTGTTACGCGATGCTTCTTATGGCAGCTGTGAGACTATAAATTAATTTAGTTTCGCTCAAACATCGGCGCCTAGCCTTGTAGGTAGGCATAAAATAGGCTTAAAAGTAGGGTGCATCGTTTTAAAAGCTGAAAATAGGCTAGGCTGTAGGCTTTC
>JAAXYX010001415.1:0-23269 GCA_036851915.1 Ptenothrix huangshanensis | reverse complement strand
ATTGACTCAGCACCTTAAAAATCGTGACATAATTAATTGAGTAACCACATGTGTCAGCACAAAAGGAATTGCATTACAAGACGTTTCGACATTTACAAGATGAAAGGAGACATCATATACTGAATTTTTAGACGTCGATTCATAATGTTCAAAAAATAAATAGTCATTGGTTTTTGAAATGAGCCTCAATTGCTTGCGGTAGTATTGTAAACTTTTCAGTTTTAGTTCCCACCGTAATAATGGAGGTCATAACTTCAACGTACTTTTTAAGAAATGTTTCATGGGCTTTAAATAAATTAAAAATAAATACAGAAGATAAAATATTTGTAGGAATGGCTATACACCTTTAAAAGGTGAATATTTGTCTTAAAATCTAATTACAGTATTACTGTAAATTTCCTTCATTCGTTTACATAGTAGACTTGGTTATAAGTATACCCCTATGGGAATTGCATGTACGTACTTGTTATTATTGCATTTATTATAAATATTCACAAGCACAATCACTAGTTCGTACATGGGGAAGTTTTTGTGGGAATGACACTATTTATGTGGGAATACCCTTGAAATGTGAGAAAAGCAGCTTCTTAACATGCTGTGAGCATCTGACTGCTATCACATAATTATTAGTTCAAAAAATACCATTCCTGAGCTGATTGGGGTTTTAAAAACCCTTGAACCCATTAATTCACTGCAAGTTTAAGAAACCCTATTGCATCTCCGCCCAAAATATATGTGCTTATACTCGCCTCCACAATTTAATAAAATATACGACTGAATCAAATGATTTACTGTCAAACTGTTTTGTGTTAGGTCCCATAAAGCTAGGTATCTACTCTTACTCTACTTATTTTTTATTTAAACCCAACTCGTATTCCACTGAATAACAAATCTGACTGAATTCATTTACCGGAAGTTTTGACATGTAATTACAATAGGTAATTACATACCTGTCTGTGCCACAAACAATAGCAGTATACATAATCCGACCGCATAATCCTAATAGCATTGATTATTAATAAATAAATAAATAAATAAAGTTCATTGTTATGTTGAACGTGACCCTAAGGAAGTGGAAACACACTAAGACTAATAGTAATTATCTTGTCTACAAAACCAAACATAGTTTATATGGAAAACAATTACCATTATTTCTTGTTGAATGTCTTCAATTTCATCCTCAGCCTCCTCCAGGTCAATAATTTTGATGGCCACTACTTCTTGGGTTCGCCGATCGATGCCTTTGAAGACTTCACCGAAGGATCCACGTCCGATCCTTTCTTGCTTGGTAAAAATCAGTTCAGGGTCAACTTTCTGCACAACAACATTATCTTTGTTAGTTTTCAACCTTAACGGTTTTCCATTCACATTCCCCGAAACTTGTCCTTTCATTTTCATAAGCACTCAGCACACACTTTCTCCTATGATCACCGAACTTCCAATTCCGACCGTCGTAAAAACAAACAACCTACAGCACCTTCCAAGATCTCCTCGGCTTTCTATGTGCTAACTTCAAATTCAAGTATCTTTTCGTTGACACAAACCAAGATATGTATGCATTACGTATACATGTTGTTTGTCTGTGCCCACACTTCTTAAATTACAAGAGGTTATGCCAGTAAAAAAACAGTCTGGACTTGGCACTATGCACTCACACAACCTTTTGCTCTACCTTCTGCGCAACGAACACAGTTAGCCTGACATTCAGGTTAAGATCGTCATCTCGAGTATAATGTATGTTTTTCATTTGCAAGACAAGTAAGTACAGCGCACCTGAAACTAGTGGCAAAAATTCCGACAAATAAGACTCTTCCAAGTTATCACAATCTAAAATCACATTCAGTTTAGGCGATAACATGTGAAAAAATTTCCCCTAGTATCCATTCGAGGATTACTTTACAATCGGTGAGTAGTTTCCACTTGAACTGCCGTCAATTACTCGATGATACAGAAATGTATCCTTCACATACCAGTTGCTGGTTCCAGATCAAGCAGAGAATAGAATACGGGAATACATTTAACAACAGTCACTAAAGTTATAATAATAAATTATAATCGTCGCAAATTATGCTCATAATGATGCAATCCAAAGACTAAATGAAACTCTCAACCCCAGCTATCATACGATTTAGCGTAGCTGTGAGCAAACGAGCACCGCACTGTATGCTAATAGTCTGAGGGGTATTTAACTTGTAAGTTTGCACATCGTATCATATCATACCATTCCAGTCTATACGCTGACGTAACCAACAAAATAATTGTCCATGATGGAAGAATAATAGCTGTTCTCACCACCTATATATACCCATTCCGAGGATATCCCACCATTTCCTATACAATCATAAATTAGAGATAAACGGTTTATTTATTGCAACAGGAGCTTGAAAATGACAGATGATAACAAGTATCAGCAATTTATAAAAAGAAACTGCTACTCACGCTACAGCATCACAATTCCATTCACATTACACATCAAGGGAGACAAACAAAACCTGTATTCCTATTTGTTTAAAATCTAAAGCAACAATCTTCTCGTTTCAATCGAATCGAATCTTACTCATCATTAGTCATGTATAGCACAATGTAGGTAACATGCGCATATACACTTGGAAAGCGGAATTGAAAATAAACACCTATCCAATCACATCCAATCTCGGAGTCAATTGACGGGGCTCAATCAGGAGAAATTTTATTCCGTGCACGTTTCAATTCTCCTATACATACGAAAAATGCAAATACCAGCTTTAATTCTAACCACTCACAGGTACACTATCGAGTCAGGACTCACAACTTAACCACGACACACATCACGGCTTCATTTCAAAAACACCACGATACTTCCCTATAATATGAGAAACGATTCATTCCACCTAATAGTAACGTATGAAGGATTATCAAAAACTAATCCCGTAGTGCAAATCTATCTGCAGAGCCAAATTGGCATACCTGCAGGGCTGAAACTATTTTCCAACAGATCACACATTCCACCCCCTCCAAAACTTCCATATGCACCTAATCATCCATTCATAATCGTAGGAATACGAATATTCACGTACATATGCCCGTCCATCTTACTACTTAGTAAATCAGAATTTTATGCTTTCGTACAGCCAAAGCCAGGATGCCAGTTGAAAACCAACCTAACCTTGGATTTGTAGAAATCGGTTGCAGAACACAAACGCAGTGGTAGTACGCACATGTGTACAGTTGGGCAAATAATACCACTATAAACCCTCTAAACCCATTGCGAAGTAGGATTTTCTGTCAAGGATGAACAAGTCCTTTGGTCGACTCCGGCCTCATAAACGCTAGTAGTATATATCTCCGTATTCCATACTGCAACCACAACCACACTGGACAAGTTGTTCAAATAATGCCCCGAATTTGGACATCAGAGCGGATCAGGTTAGACCAGACCAGACCACGAAAAAAGAATCAGATCTTCACACTCATACATACATAACAAAAATACCACAGCAGGTAAGACTGAAAATTAAATGTCTCTTACTGATTGAGAAAATAGAACCACATGCCACAAAGCATTACTGTAGAAACTCGTTGAGCAACAGCTCCCCACAAACTTCAGTAAATATGACATCCGCCATGAATCATGGATAATCTACTGTACTAGGCAGCATAATATATATACGGACGATCTTAGTGTCAAGTCAAAACAGATCACAACTTTAGGCAAATCACTGAACTGAATGCCAATGGGAATGAGAAATTTGTTCTTTCTATCTGAACTTGAATGCATACAAAAGTCTAGACAAAAAAAACTAAATAATAAAATGTGTCACTTGGGAATGAATAGATGTGATTATAAAGTTTGGTGAAAACTTTTACGAAGCCAGTTTTCAACAGACTATGTCTGCTACTGACAAGTGAGTTGACAGGTGATTTAAGATATAGATAATATATATACATACAATTATGTATGCTTCTGCCTGGGAAATAGAAATAATCATTAAATAAAAGGGGGAATTTCAGTTAGAATTGTCAGACAACAATCAGTAAGGTAGACAGCAATGTAGGAGAACAAGGAACAACTTGTAACTTGTAAGATCATATCACCTCACCATCATTTCAATTCATCTCATTTCATTTCATTTCACTTCACATTCATATTATTACAGGTAATCAGCATAAAGGAAATCCTAAAATGTATCCCGTATCCGATTTTCCACTTCGACTACATATCGTTCCTTTTTGCCTTATCTTTCTCTGCCACCATTTATTTACCTGAAAGACTCGGAGTAACTCCAACTCTCAAGAGTGTGAGTTGGCCTTCGTAGTCAAAATAAGTTAAGTATCATCTTAATACTAACATTGGAAAATATGCATGACTATGGCAAATATTTCATTATACTGAATTCAACATATTAACCATGAATTGCTCAACGGTTCATACAAATTATATGCTATAATACTTGTATGAATGAATTAATTTGCCCCGGTTCTCAAGAATGATGGCTCAAACGTTGTAAAAAAAATGCTAGTGCTATATCAAGGAAGACTCGAGTCACTGTCGTCTATCGCGGTTCTATAAATAAATAATATTTACATGCCCAATAAACTCTTGGAGTTGTTAGTTACGCTTACAACACAAAACTTATATTATCTACATTTATTCTCTTTATTGTCAATCTTTACCAAATCGTAACCATGAATATGACTATGACACGAAATATCCGTCTTTAGTGCCGACTGATCACAGAACAGCTTCCCATCGTATCGTATCGTATCAAGTGAGGACGAGGAGTGCCGGCAAACTATATATAGGTAGGTAGGTAAGCTAGAACTAAATATAAGTTTTACCTACCCACCTATAATTAATTTCGGCTTGTAATAAGTTGGGAAACCTTACGAATTCAGGTACTGGTAGCTTACGGATTCTATTAGGTTTTCGTCGTCATGCTTGTAGCGCTATTGGCAGAGAGTCGCATGGCATCGCACGGCATCGTTTTTAAGTATTCTATTCTAATCATATCATCAGTATTATTTATTTCATTTAGTTATACCAATCTAAACTCAAACCAGAGTTTCTAGCTTCTGCTATACAGAAACCTACGTTAAAATCTTACATTTCTATCAGTCGCAGTCGTACCTACCAACTTTGAGCCTACAGTGAATTATAATTACCGTTTCGTTACGTAGACTTACAACCTAAATACTTTCGTTACTCTACGCGAAACTTGCACAGCGCTAACGCTAACCAATTGTCCTTTTAAGTTTTAAGGGTCAACAATTCCTCCAACGAGTAAATATACGAGTAAATATACCACATTCTGAATATTCTACAGCAGCGCAGCAAGTGACAAAAGGTATTATAGATAAGGAAGGAAGGACATGGGAGATATAGCACGCTACCAATTCAATGCAATATGCACTGCAATGACAATGACAAGGGCATACACTAGATACCACGCGCTACCAGTACCCAAATTCATAGTCGAAGTCGAAAGTCGACCTTTTCCTTAGGAATGCCTAGTGCTTTCAAAAGTAAATCTTCATAATATTTTATGCAGATATTTATAGGATGATATTTGGCTTCACCTTCGCTTTTACATATCGGAATATTGACATAATTAACACGAGACTTGTCTACCCATCTTCATTTGACTCTGCTTCAGCCTAACTTATGTACCTACATTATTGCTTTGGTGACTGTCTCGAAAGTCTCCTGGCACCTGGATATCACGTGGAAAGCAAAAAAACTTAATCAGAATATGAACAATTCTCCACAAATTTATCCCAGAGAAGGATGCGATCAAGATAATCCACAATTTCAAATACGTAACTACTAACTTACTAGTAAAGCATGGACTCAAAACAATCCTGCTAGAAGTCGAAAGCGTGAGTTAAAAAAATACTAAAATCTTTGCTTACATAAGTGTGCTAAACATTACAAAATGATTTCATTACAAAAGATTATTAAATCAACACAAATCCCGACCGAAACTTGTGTAATATTCATGGGGTTGATCTCAAATCGCGTTGCTGCATATAGAATCTATAGTTCAGTATTTATGTCTACCTCAACAGTAATTTTACACTTGTGCAGTACAATGTTACAAAGTCGATTTTGCGTGTGCCTACTTACGTCCCTGTATTTAATTCCTAGCTCTGAATCTGAAACTAAGAATCAATTCTCATTCTTGTCATACTAAAAGGTGCCTAGGCTAAAAATAAGAGTTCTTAAAAATTGTGTCAACTTTATTGAATCGGGAGCATAGGTACTTCAACTTAGATAATAACACTATTACCATTGTCAACCACGTTTCCGTATGCAACTACGCAGCTTTTCATTCGTAAGAGACAACTGTACAAATGAAAATATTAAGTGGAAAACCAAAAATATTTATTTCAAGTAGAAATCAAGTTTTCATGCTCAATTGCGATAGCAATCTCAACCCTTGCCTGTTACTACATCTTAAAAATCTACATATTAAAGGCCAATATGTATAGCTACACATATTTTAGCTATAGTATATGATTAAGTATGCACACGATTAATAACTTATCTTTTTATAGCATACTATTCAGGCAGCTATCTTTGATATTAAAGGCCAATATGTATAGCTACACATATTTTAGCTATAGTATATGATTAAGTATGCACACGATTAATAACTTATCTTTTTATAGCATACTATTCAGGCAGCTATCGTTGACATCTCTTCGCTGTTGTAACAAAAACGTATTGTCTTTATCTGTGAAATCTATAGGGTCCTAAATCTTAATATTAAACTTGCCTTGTTATAGTATGTACTCGCAGTCCACAGGAAAGTTACATGGTACTCACAACGTTTATGTTAAATTTGCGAGCAGAATAATTTACACATAATATAATTCATGAACCAGAAGTGTTCCCAAATGACAAAACCTATGGCCATGTTAATTGAGATTTAGCCTATCACTATCAGCATCAACTCTTTCGAGTTTCGGAAGAGTGCGAATCATTACTTCCCTTTCTCCTACAATACTGATTCAATTCCAAGCAGTGCAATGTGTGTGCCACTTATTAATATTATTGCTCGAATGTCTACGTACAAGCTAATCCATATACTCCATCCAAAACCCACGAAACTAAGTGCGTATGACCGTAAGTAATACTTCCTCAATTGACTATTTTTACGTGTACAACATACATGAGCAAACTAAACCAAACCAACAACTTTAATCCCTGAGATGTAATTATACACACGTCTAAAAATATTCAAAACTACTCAGTAACATATTGCGTCGTTAGTTAAGATACAAAAGTCTTCATCCAACGCAAAAAATCAAAACTGACTCTGAACCAATTTTTTAATACAGATATTAATGTAGGTACTCAGATCGAGATCACATTGCCATTTGAAAATAAAAGACTAAGTAGTAGTACACTGGGGCCTCTGCCTCTAAATCAGCAATGTTTTTTTATTCCATCACAAATTAATTAATTCATGCCTCCTGTCATGTCATATCTTTTTATGTTAGCACGAATTCTGCAGCAATTGTTTAGTAGCACAACGTTATGAGCTTCACTGACATTATACGAGAAGATATTGTCCATATTAAAACCTGCCGAATTTATCACATCTATATCATTCAACGTAACTGGTTAGGGAATTTTTTAATGTCCAGGCTCATAATGCGCAACACTATCTATTCAGCAAATCCACATATAAACAAATCTAATATGCCTATATTGCATAGATCCTACAACAAATGATAATAAATTGATTTAAAAACCGTGCCTCCCCTTTAGGGTTTATCTGCCAGATTTTTGAACAACCCAGTCATAACGCTATTGATGACTAGAAATGACAAAAATGTAATTAGAATTCTACGATGTACAAGCAATGACATACATATACGTAATTAAGTGGCCTAGAGCCAATGTACAGCTTCGGGTAGGTGACAATGACAGAAATCACATCACCTAATTATACTCATACAGGCCCAATAATTATCAAAACACAGTGCAGATGTGTTACTCGAAAAGTAAAAAAAATTCACGACTTGTTGTAAACTATTCTCAAGGCTAATCACTACATTCTCGTTAAAATGTGTTATGTAGTATGTACCTATAAAAGGTAACTATGCACAAAATAACCTTAGAGTGACATCTGCCATAAATCGGTAAATCAATAAAGTCAATACCTACAAGTAACAAGGATTTTACAAATCCTCAGTATTAAAAAAATACATTACCCAACCGAATGAAAGTTGACAATGACTCACAACACAAACTGCGCGTTGTTTTAAATGTGAGTAGTGAAAACCGTGAGTGATGAGTGATGTGATTATTGTTTGTAAGATCATAATATAACTTACCATATCTTTAATTATAATTATATCAGGACCAAGATAAAGTTACGTCCGTACAATAAATTTGAATTAGATTAGAATGAATAATACGCAAAGATATAAACAGCCAATTCACCGGTATATAGACGAAGGGGTAGGTAATATACCAAGGTATATGCACAATAGTAAGCAATTAAATGCACCTAGTTCGTATCATACCGAATGTTTATTGTCCCTAAAACTCCAAACGAAACATTGCGTGCAAACCCTACTCCTTTCTACCCACTGCTACAAAAAATGGAAAATGGTCCAGAGTTTCCAGCGTGAGGAACGGAACTTTCGGTGCCATCGTAATCGTGAAACCTCAGGGGTACGCTGAAACTAAACCGGAATTGTAATAAAAACTGTTGAAGTGACCAAGCCAGTGATATAATTAATTACTCTAGAAAGGTAACAAATACAAACAAAATAGAGGACATATTTGAGTTTAAAGTTAACATGCTAATAATTGTACCGTAAAATTTCACGGCGCGAGGTTTCTATTCGACGCGATCCGTGCCTTGTTTGTGTTTTGTATTGTGAGGAATTGAGTTGGTTTGTAATTTATTTTTAAATTAATGTATGTACATACTTACAACAGCTCATGTTCCATTTTTTGACGCCGTTGCCTATTATTATTTTTAATAACTTCAAGTGACTTCCCGTTCCCTTCAATGGTTTGTCAGATACGCTTGGCTGCATATACTGCATTTGCATTTTAAAGAAGCACGAAGAATTTGCATTCAAAAAGATGAAATAAAATTACAATGACAAAACAGCGATGGGATGGAATGATGCAGAGCGATTTCCTTTTTAGTATAATATAATTATGACTGACGATTTGCAAGAATCGGCTAAGAAATCTGTTGGCAGTTGGCAATAGGTCTATAGATATTTCGTTTTCGTACTACGAACAAAGGAACAAACTACGAACGAACAACTGAAGACTATACGCATAGCCATTATGTATATACACTCAACATCATATACATAACTAGTATACGTATACGTCTATCCCAACGCTGCAATTTGGGAAAAAGTCTATGCAGCCCAAAATATTCAAAGACTTTTGACGTGAAAAGTTTAAAAAACAACCATGGAACCTACACATATATATCTCTTCAAAGTGTATTTTAATTATTATATTGTCACTATATATAAAGATTTCTACTTCAATCCACTAGCTTCAGCTTCAATGTTAATAGGTACTTATATTATATATATAGTCCAGTAGTTTATACTCGGTAGTAAAACCTATCTACTACATTTATTTTGTTATTCATGAAGGCAGTTTCCTACTTGAAACGTTCGAACCTGACTTTTTGTCCGGTAAATTCTAAGTACTTAACCTGCTGTGCTATCGTGTTTCTTCTTCGGTACGCCTAATAAAAACAAACAAAGTTTCTACTAGACAATTTCTAAACAAAAGTTCATCAACTAAGCTGAGAGTAATAGCAATTCAGGATAATAACCTTAATTAGACCAGGTAGTTCAACTTTTTAACTAAAAACAATAGTTGCAAAAAGGGAATCATAATTTAAAAAGAATATTATGAAACAATTTAAAATGTGTATGTACATACATATTGTTAATATCTTGATAAACCAACAATTTTCAGATGCTTCCAGAAACAGTTACTTCCAAATGCCTGCATTTATTTCAGTAGAAAAGGCTTTTTTCACTTTGCCTAGCCAAAGTCTTAGTCAAAGCCAAAGCCAACTAGACCGAGGAGCGAAAAAAAAGTGATGAAGCTACAACTTAAATCAGCCGAAGAATATCTACATTCCACATTATTATTCTTGTTCGTTAACTTGCATCTGCCTACTCAATTTTTTTTACCGTCGTTTCCCATTTGTAGATTCGCCATCAGCTTATTCGAATGCAGCTCTGTTCTGCTACTATGGAGTATCGAGTGAATGAATACCTCCAGCCTCTGAGACATTTTTTGCAGGTACCTTCCTACTCTGTAGTATACCTACAATGCAGAGGAGAGACTCCCGTTAAGGAGTTTTCCAGCAAATGCTACGAATTTGATACAATTTCTTAAGTAACTGACAAACCTTGGCAGAACAACCTGAAGAGACGAAAGACTGCCTCCTCCACATTATACTCACAATAAAAAAAACGTCAAAGTTCTACAGAGTTCAAGAATAGCGAGCAATCGTTTTCACGTTTAAGATGAAAACTTTATACGCTTTCCAGGCGCGATGTCTAAAGTCTACTTGTCGACAGTTCTTGCATGTGCCCACCGAATCATTTTTGGTATTAAAAAAATAAAGTAGGCAGTAGATATGCTACAGATTCACAACTCTGCACGCACAAAAACTATTCTTACTGGAACCAGCAAAAAATCAAATAACACGAGAGACAGATCACACTGACATGACTTGTTCAAACACTAGCCAGCTGCTATTAATAATTTGGCTCTCCTACTACGGATTCCATGAGGGCACAAGACATGACAAGAAAAGAAAGACAAGACTCGAGACCGAGACTCCTGCCGTTTGCTTTAGAACTCAAATTACATGATTTAAATATAACGCGAACATTTGGGCCACTACGTTTGACGTTGGAATCCGTATGTTGCATTCTGTAACTACACTGAATGATCTCCGTTAAGAATGAGCGCTTCGATAATGGATGATTCAAAACTTTGGCACGTGTAAATTAGTGACAATTCAGTAGCACTACATTAGAATTGATAGTTTTCTTTTCCTCATCCGCACGCCAGACCAATGTCCATTATACAACTGATCCGATCTGATCTGATCGTGATGATTTGTCGGCCACAACTATTAGATAATTATTAGGTAAATTGTTGTAAGTTAGCTGTATACCGCATTTTCGCACCGTAGCACCTCCAAAGTCTTAACTATCTTTTATTCATTTTCCATTCCCAATTAGTTTGGGGTTCCAGTTCTAGTTAGTCTGCAATTTTTATTCTCTCGGGCACGAAACGTCAAACGCCACGCTTCGTGTCAGCCCTGATAATTTATTGACAACTAAGAAGGAAAATGCAAGAAAAGTTTGGTTCGTTGGAAACTGTATGTAGCTAATACGGCTAACTTGATGATTTAACAGAATACACAGAAACGTAGTTATTTTCTGTTTCGAGTTTCCAAGAACCACATGTAAGACTAATTGAGCTTAATAATCTCGCCATCATTATCCATATCTACATACAGCCATGAAACCGAACTAAACGAAACAACCAACCAAATAAAGCAATTATAAAAGCTATTTACTTAAATCGTTGCGACAATAATCCCTAGACGCAATTATGCATGGAAAAGCATTGCTAGCATTGACCTTTAAACCTTAGTTCTCTCAGCAATAAAAAAACACCAAAACGTGACACATGCGGAAAACTAAGTCAAATTCAATTCAATACCCTGTACCAGAGCTGTACTATAACCATCTGTTCAGCTTTAACCAATGCTTTGAAATGCATTGCGGGCTGAGTGAGCAGTAATTGCTTTTGCACTCTTACACTTACGGCTCTAAAATTATACCCACAGAGTATAACACCAATGCGTAATTAAATATTAATTATAACATTCAACAACATGCCTAGGGGGAAACAGAGTTACAAAGTAACTACTTTTTCTGTCGTCACTGAATTTGAAGCAAGTGCTAATGCTATACCAAACCCATTTCGGAGACTAATAAGACTCCGCTAGAAAGCTGGTTGTAACTTTGAATGTTTCGATCGATACAGAATACGGACTTCATACCATACCACATGGAAAAGGCCACACATATATGTAGGTAATTACTTATCCATATGTACTATTACAGTTCCAGCGAAAACTTATTCTCAATCAGGCCTAAACCCATGTGTTCCGTCCGTCCTGCAGTTCTCAAACTGGCTCGGATTTGGCTCTCTAATTAGTAATTTGCAAAGGAAGTGTTTGCTGTTGGTTTACAAGTGCGAACAAAAATAACTGACAACTGAATTGGAAATGTTTATCGTAACTCTTCTAAACGGCTCATCCAAGTCCTACGATAATTGGATTCTAACGCAACCTATTCATTTGCATAAACTTCACTGCTTCCAACTCCAACTGTCTTTGTTCTGCAGTCGCATCGTATTCTCGTATCACGTCGTATCGAATCACATCGCGTCAATTGAAGATGCAAGACACTGCAATGATTGGAAAATGATCCTGCCTCTTATATATACTGGATTAGTACCATTCTAATTTTGTTTTTATGACTGCGGACTGTGAACAACAGATTTAATCAATCATTAGCTAGAAATACTACTATAAACTGCCTTAATGACTTCTCTATCGCAGCCTATTTTCATTTTCCATTCCCATCTCCTTCTTCAAAAGTTTAGAACTCTGCTACTAATATATATATATATATACTACTACTAAAAACCTGATGATGATAATAATAATAACAATGCAGGAAAGGAAAACACTTCGTCTCCAACTATAGATTGGTAATGAAATTCCATTAGAAATTTGTCTTTGGTAAAGGTTCAGGTAATCATAATTACACCAAAAGCTGGTAACAAAAGCACTAGGTAGTTCTGTTAAACTTTTCAGTCCCACGACGTCCAGCTTGCCCTCATTTATCAATTTCATTTTAGTAACAGGTCAGTGATATTTTATTACTCAGCTGCCCTGTCTTTATCCTTATATTTTTGTTTCCTAGCATTTCCGTTGGCAAGCTATTTTCCCTAACTTTCCGTAAAACATTTAATGTCAAAGTACTGTACTTTTTATTCCGAATCCTAAATGATGAAACCATGATATCCTATCGCAAACTTAATGAACCATCTAAGTTTATGAAATAAAATACATAAGGAAATGTACTCAATATTCACATTTTACCCAACGTTCAAACCACCAACAACGAATTTACATCATATATCATTCCAATGAAATAATGACAGGTACTATAAAAATCTTAAAATACAAACCTAATAAAATAAAGCACAAAATGTAACTGTGAATATCATATCTGATTGTATACGTGTGTATACGATAAAAACAGAATGTCCGAGAATTTTTCCTTTGCTTTGTACCACAAATCAATTATTCTATAATTGTTTATTTTGCTATGGTCATGGAAAGCAAATGTCTCGTCTAGATTTATTTTACTCGTTTGATACCATAACGATTTTATAGAGGGTCACACCTACATTTGCTGGCCGTGAACCCTGTCTTTGCTAAAAAATACCAATTTACTAACTAAACTTCAAACAAGTACCGTTCAGAACGCCCGTCGTCTAGAATAAATAAACCACCTAAGCATTCTACATTTAAAAATATATACGACCAAAAGTCGGAAACCAATTTTAGTGCGTAATCACATTGAACATATCTCTAATTCAGAATTTTGTCAGCACCTATTTGGAATTACGAAACTTCATTGTGATTTATCTTTCTCGAAATTTTACCATAAATATGATAAGTACGGGTAAGGCTCAACCGGACTTAACTTTACCGTCCAAGTTAAAGTTAAAGTAGTACTTTGTAGCCATAGTTTAATTACCTAATGTTGACTATGACAACAAAGTTGTACTTCCACTTTAACTTTGCAGCTAAAGTGAAGTGGAAATGAGCCTTTACTCATATCAAAACTGAACTGTTGGTACATGCAGTAGTGTAACAATTTACTGACTGCAACTATAATTTGGACATGCCTAGGTTAAATCATACAGAACAGAATGAAAATACATTGCCGCAATTGCCCACGTGCGATAAATATTCAAAAGCTCAGTAAGAATTATTATTACATCTCAGGTTCTTGTCTCAACTGCATTGCGAGCGGAATGGTTAAAACGAATTCGATGAAGCTGCTGAATAAAAATACTGAATATCAAAACGAAACCCTTCTAATACTTCCCTTCTAACACCGGGGACTGAGAATGTTCCTAGTAATCACATAAGTAGGTATTTGGCATGTTAATGCACATACCTACTTCTCAAGGACAAGAGTGGATCCAGCCGGTACTGGCACTAGGACTGGTACTCGTATTTCCGACTCGGAATACATTTGTAACCAGAACAAAACACTACCAGTGAGACTTCTACTGCAGTAATTATAATTACAGTTACTCGTCTAGCATTTTTGCATTATAGCGATCCACTTGAAAGGTGACTATCATTCTATCACTGAATTCACCTCATACAGTTATAGGTATACTTAGATATTAGGAAACGATCTTTCACGACACTTCTTCTTCATGACTCTAGAAGACATGAACTGGGAAACTAGTTACAGACCTCAATGGTCTAGTAATGCTGAACAATAATAATAAAACTTATCTAATATGATATAACAATTGTCTTGTGACTTTATGTAATAACCTCGTACAAGAAAATATGTAAGTGGGGGCTTCTGCTGCTACTGTTCATTTGAATTTTGGAACTTGACCATCGTTATAGTTATAGATCAACTTGCTTGCCAGACAGAATCTCAAATTACGAAGGATAACTTCATGCTACCTAATTACGTATGTGTAGTTTTGTTTGTAACGACAACTTCTTTATTACTAAACCCTCTATCGTGACTATAAAATCCAATCGAGTGAACTTCGGTTTAAGTTTCAATTCAGGGATTTATCTCTTAGTTGATTACATAGTTTTTACTACTTTTACCACTCTAGATACTCTTTCCTTGGGTTTACAACTTCAACTTCAACTTTGCACAACCATGCAGCTTCACGTACATACACTCATGCTCGTCTCCCTAAACTATCAAATATGCAATAGCTGAAAAAACACTTTTAGTGTTATTTAAGTATTTATGTGAATTATGAATTACCAATGACTGTATTATACTTGCAGATTAGCGAATTTTTTCGAATTCATAAAACTCACAGATTATTGGACATACGACATATTCATACCAACATGTTTCATGTTGACGTCGTCGTCGTCACCATCGTTGTCGACGGTGACTTTGACGTTGACGCTGACGTTGACGCTGGCGTTGGCATACTTATCATAGGTATACCTACCTACATACACTATTTATTCTGATCCTCATCCTGGTTCTGATTCTGGTTCCAAAACACTATAATGAACTTACTAAATAAGAATAGACATAAACTGAAGCAATGAAGCACCAGTATTTATTCATGATTATGATACGATTACTTCTCTGACGGAAAGAAAACTTGGCAAACTTTTTGTAGGAAAGCATAAGAATGTCTAAATTATATGCAAAAATGCAGTTTGCCAACTAATCGTAAGTACCTACCTACCACCGTCGAATCCGCTACCTTGTGAATTCTTCATACAATACAGTTCGCAAACAGGCACACTATTCCGCTGGGAAAACATACATAGGTGCCTCCTTGCCATTGATACAACTTATTTGTCAACTGTCCCGTAAAATCAGCCAAGTCAAAACCAAAACTACGGCTCAACCGCTCAACCTTAGTAGGTACGAGTACGACGGAATACAAATCCTTTTGAAAATTACTAGCAAATCCTAATTTTATTTTAACTTAGCATTTGATCAAATTCAATTCTAATACTACGAATACCTAGTGCAATACAATCGAAATGTCCAAACCATTACCATTCACCATAATTCTACATTAGAGAGTCTATATCTAGACTCTATAGTCTTGGGTATTTTCGATTTTGCAACAAATTCCTACTACGACAAAAGACCTTCGCATGATTGATGCTTTAATCCTACCCGGGATAATAATATTTACCTACGCTTTTACCATTCAGACGCAGACATCTGAAGCTAATCATTTGAATTCGATGCTTACGAGCAGCCTGGCATTATCTCGACTGTCGATTGTCTATCCCATTTCCTTCGTAAAATAGATTTTGAATATAACCTGGCTTGGAGAGCATCATAATCCTAGGAATACATATGAACCAAAGGTTCAGACAAAGTAATGCATAATATTTACATAGAATATGGATTGGAATATTCTGTTGTTAAATGAATAGTCTTGTTTTTGCTGAAGTTGAAGCAATCTAAAGCGAGTCTATTAGCTTTCGTTTTCATATCCAGACAAGCAATGATTACTTACTTCGAACAAGAACTGTATCGGATACCTTCTGGTTCGATTCCAAGAGTAACCTTAAAACCAAAATCAAAAACAAAACCGAAGTACACACTCGACCTGTTTGCATTACTTTATTGCTGCATGACTATTATTTCGGAGCTTATAATCAAATCAAAGTAACAATTATAATAAATGAATAATTAGAAACGTTAATACGACCACTAAAACTCTATGACCTTTTTTTACATAAAAAGTAAATCCGTACGGTTGATGCATGCTGTCATCGTCATGACACTGCTCTTACATACTGAAGCTGGCGATATTCGAATAACCAGGGACGACGGATATAAGACATTGAGATGAAGTGAAGAGATATTTTAATACAGAGTAATACTGACCATCTAAGAACAAATACGTTTCATGGATTTTACCTACCTAATCATTAATACCCTCAAGTCAATACTCACCAAACCAAAGTTCCATTAACTGCAGGCTGATACAGCATTCGTAAAGGTATCAATAATGCAAGGCTATCACGTCAACTGTTGCAGAAGGTAAAGGTTTTTATAGTTTGTGTTTGTAGGCTGTTGAGAAGTTCACGTCGAAGTGTATAATTAAATATACTTAGATACGTTCTGCTTAAAATAACCACAATTAAGTCGGATTCGGAATTGGAATATGGCAAGTTGGCAAATGATAATGTTACATTAAGTAGTGTAAAAGTAGTAGTTAATGTATTATTTAAAAGAGGAAAGGAATGATTTACCTCATTAAACGCCATGGCAGACTTTGTATCAGTCGAGTGGATTAATTTTGCAGCAAATACTGTTTACATGGGAACTGTACTAGTCGTTTCCCGTCTCCGCTAAATACTTGTTTCTGTTTGTACTGTATGACACACCATACAGTATTTCATTCTTCAGCTATCTAATACACCACAGAAATTGACATGTGACGCTGTCGACTGACAATGACAATACTGACAATCCCTGATGACAGTAACAATCATAACTAGCAACCACGGACAAACACAACTAATGACAAATACTTCCGCGTTCTGTTCAATTTATTTTTCAAAACCGAATCGAATCGAATTACAAAATAATAAAAACACAAATCTATAAATACGAAGTACTCAGGTTGACACAAGTTCACTATTTTTATTGAAAAGGTTCCATATAAGATAGTAGTAGTAGTACTAGTGGTAGTGGTAATCTCAACTTTAACCCATTTTAGTTTTTATTGTTTAAACTTTGATCCTTATATCAGTGACTGCAAACTTTCTTTCTTGAAAAAAAATCTTCATTCGATGTCCCGTGTTTGTCTTTGTACAAACTAGGACCAGAGTAAATCATACTTGTTCTGAAATTAATTTCCGAATCGAAATGTCCAAGTCAAATGTAGCACATTTCAGGAATCACTCGTTTTCAATGGCGAATAGATAGCGGCGTATCACCATTTCACGATTTCACCATTGCATTGCACTTGATAATTCGAGCTGCCAACAAGTTAGTCCAAGTAACTTAGAATCGAAACGGATCGAAATCACAAATTTTAAGTACTTAATCGTTCAAAAGAGTAACGTATGTACCTGCGATCGTACACGCTACATAGTAAGTCTAGTCATTTGATTGAGGCCCGAGCTAATTACCGGACTGGTATAATTACTCCTAAAGATATAAACAATAAATAAATTATTAACTAAAAACCGATCACTCAGTCTGCGTCCGTGTCTGCACAAATCACAAACGTGTGACATGTGACGAGCGACTTCAACTTCGAAACCAATATTTCGACTTGGACGATGACGATGATAGATGTACTAACCGTATTATTATATAGTATTCAGATTACTGATTACTACATATTTCCATGGAGGTAATTCAACTATTCAACTCAACTCAGCCCAACTCTTTCACATGAACTCAATCATAAATATCAATATTCAAGTCAAGTCAAGTGACAGTTAATTCCGATTACACGTACCATACAGTCAATACACTCAGTTCAACGATTATCCGTATTGACAGAACCGAAACCGACCCAAAGGATCGCTATCGAATCAATGATGTTTCTTTTAAATTTTAACGCAGTCTTATTGCACGTCAGATTCGGACTGATTTTTTCGTTTGGAATTTTTGGATGCTAGCCGAGATGTTGAATATTTTAGATGTAACGACGTTAGGATGTAGCTATTTATCTTGCGTTTCCATTCAACCTTATTATTACTACAAATACCAATGATCAACTAGAACTAGCAACTAGACTCCTGGCGAATGGCTTCACTGACTGTGACTGTTGACTGTGAATTGTGAATGGTGTAGTACCGTGTTCGTGAATTGTGTACAGCATAAATAAATAAATGCAGAACCGTAAAAAAATTATAAATCCAGCAAGTTCACATGTTCTCTATTTCCATTACACAAGAACAAGATCCTTCAGTGAGCGGACGGTCGCTGCGCAAAGAAAATCTTGAACATGATGGATCTATGGAAACAACAACAAAATTACGATGACGATGATGAGGATAGGATGAAGATGCTGAATCTGGTGCTAGTCTGGTACCGAAGCTGATGCTACTCCTGATGATGATGATGTTGACGAAAAACTTCCAGGTCACATTGTCAATTTTATTGTCGCTTGAAACCGTTTAACGTCCGTCTTTACACTCTCGTCCATGTTGATTCACTTGTCCTCTTGCAGTTGAGTTGTACTTGCAACTTGTACTCGTATTCAAGTTGTACCTTGGGCTTTTTCCAAGTCGAACCGTGCTACATACACATCCACATACTACAGTACTGTGATACAGTACACAATAAACTGATCCGATGATGCACTGCTTGTTTCACGACTTTACTTGATTCATAAAATATAACGTTATAAGGTTACGTTAGCTTTGCGTTTGGCTTTGGTTTGCCTCTGCTTTCCTTTAGTGTCTCTCTACACGTCTACCTTACTCCTAGTACCAGTACCTACTAGCGTACACACATTTCCATTTGGTTTTTGAGTACATCTCGTAGATTAGAAATTACGTGTGTACTCCTTCCCACAGCTTACCTGTGCTCTGCTTGCTCCCTTGCCTTTAGTTGTAGCTGTGACTGTAGTGAGTGTAGCTGAGGTGTGTGGAAGATGTGTGCATGTCCCCTTTTTCAGAGTGCATGGCAGACCATATGGTTCAACCAGCTACTCTTACGTTCCTGTGAGAAACCTGTCCGAACTCGTCCGTCGTCTCGCTCAAACCTGTTTCCCCGTCGTGAACATTTGCCATTGTGGAAAACACACCTTCTCACAGGCTTTACGCTCGCAGCTGTCATTGATTCGACCACAACCTCAGGCTGGCTTTAGCGCACCGTTCCGTCATCCCATCTCCACCGTCCTCACACACTTTCCACCGCTCAAATTCGATATTTTTGCACGGAAAACATCGTCAACTGGAAATGTAGCCGATTCGAGATTCTAGCGCATTTACTTTACACTGCCTTCACCACTTTTACGTATAATATAATCAACGTCCAGTTTCCAGTCACCTCGCTCCAGTTTGGTTCATTCTCATTCATACCAGTCACTGATTTCATCCTCAGCTTCTCCAGCCAGTGACCAAGTGACCAGTTATCAGTCTGCAGGATCCCGTCTTCATCTCCCAATCTCCGGAACGGAAGGACTTGAAGCCGACTATATCACCGTCAACGTCAACCTCTACACGGTTACGGTTACGGTCCGTTTCCCATTTACCATTTACGGTACGGTGCGTGCTTTTGGCTTTTGTTTTGTAGTTCTCATTTAAACTGCATTCTTTCCCGTTTTTCATTTCGCTGTCTGGTCTGGTTGCTCTGGACTCTTGAGATTTGTTATGTACCTATCTAGTTACTTATATATTCATTTTTTAAGTAGAGAGTAGTGAGTAGTAGTCCCAATCTTTTATTTTTCATTCGTTTTGACTTTTCGAAACACTACTGTTTAATCCATTCTACATTGTATATTGGAGATTTGCAAGTAGTTAGTATTATTTGTTATTTACTGTTTGAGGTAACCTGGATTTTGAACATTGGATTTTTAGCTTTTTTGCCTGACTCTATAACCTTGGAAGAATGGATGCATATGTACGAGGCGAAGGAGATGGAGAGGAAGGTTTGGAAGTGGCCGGTGGAGGTCAAGTCGATATGAATTCACCGACGGCTCTGAGCTTTGTGGACGCTTTAGTTAATATGGGAATTAGCGAAAATGATGCGAAATTGGTAAGTTTATGTGGGCTAACACTAAGGGTGGACAAAAGTGCATGTTGGAATTTGAAATTGATTTCGGGATTTCGAAATGTTAACATCTCACGGAGGTTGAATTAAAATTGCTGTATACCTATGTAAGTACGGCGGTGTCGAAATTGACACTGGATGTATCCAGTGTTTATTTTTGTGGAGATGGGAGTGTCATATGATAATAACAGAATTACAGAATAGTGTCCATCTTTAAGCCTTACGTTCACGATGTTGTTGACATAATTACCATACTGTACTCATACTACAGTACTACTCAGTAGATTGTACTATTTGTATATGTACCAAGTTTAATCTTTTGATTTATTTATTTCTTGCTATTATTGTGTCAGAATTAATTTTGTTGTCACTGTAAAGTGGGTTTAACTAATATTGGTTTTTGACGTGTTTACCTATAGGCTGTTAGGCAAACTGGAGCCGAATCTGCAGAAGCAGCTATTGCTTGGGTGTTTGAAAATTCTGATAGAAACAGAGCAGAGCAGCTTGAAGCGGCAGAAGGGTTATATCAAGAATATAAAATGGTTTTTGTTGTAAATACATCGTTACCCATGTCACCAGGAAAAATGGCTGCGCAGGTAAATTTTTGCAATATCATCTGACTATGCAGTAAAGTTGTGCTTTTGTATATCGTTGATTGAAGTGCGTAATTAAAATTAACAATGCCTACAAGGGTAATGTTATGTAGGATTTGTATATTTAACATATTTATAGTACTAATTTGGAATTTCAATAATTACATGGTTTTGCTATTGAATTTAGGTGGGGCATGGTGCGATAGATTTGTATCAAGATCTTATAAGTAAACAAGAGCATTTTGGGGGACCAATTGTGCAATGGAATGAGAGTGGGTAAGGCTTTAATTTGTTTCAATATGAATAAAACTATTAAAAGGTTGTAGGTACTTCAAAGAACGAACTTGGCTCAATCGCTTAAGGGTTTCACACCCGAGGTTCCTGATTCTGTGTCCGGAAGGACTAGAGGTGAACAAAGGGAACTGTGACAGTTTTATAATGTCATTGTTACAAAAAGGATCAGACATAGGTCTGTATGTGAGTTACTCAGTGAAGGAATTCCCTTTACGGAGAAATTATCTTTAGTAATATTATTAGACAGTGCAGTGATACGATTAGGGGTAGTTTTTAACTAAAATTTAGAAATAAAATAACTAAAAATACAGACACATGTCATGGTCCGAGGCAGAACATTTCGATCACTAATTTGGTCCGACGGATTAAGATCAGACCGAAATCTTTTAGACCAAACCGGACCTAAAAATCTGATCCAGTAACGTTTTCAAAATGTAGGGCAGGTAGCTCAAGGCAAAAAAGGTTAATAGCGGGGAAACGGTTACGGGTAGGGTAAGGTGAACTGAAAAGAATAAGATTCAGGAATAAACATGGTCCAATGCTAATCAAAATTAAACTTTCTATTCATTATGTAACTCACAATATTTTGCTTGCCAACTTATTTTTTGCTAGAATTTATCAAAATATTGGATTGAAAGATCCCTGCAGACCAGTGCATTCGCATTCCAAAAATGTTGGAGCAGACCAGACCAGACCATTTCGATCATTACTAGTACGAAGTTTCCATGTGTTCACAAAAAACTAACCCACTGCTTTTGTCGTACATGTTTTATTTAGTTCGAAGAAGATTGTTTTGCAAGCTGCAAGTGGGGACGAATTAGTGGCTCTGGCGAAGAAAGCAGAGGCTGCAGGGTTACCTCACTCTGCAATTTTTGATGCTGGTCGCACGCAAATTCCCTCTGGATCTCACACCGTACTCGCCATATTTGGTCTTTCTAATGTTGTAGACCAAGTCACGGGTCATCTGAAACTATGCTAAGTCTACAGATTTATTTAATAATCTGCTGAACTATTCACTCTACTGCCCTTCCTTACTTATATTTTAAGTTACTTTAATATTTTTCAGTTGATTCACTCGGAACAGTTACGTATTGTTACTCTTGTAATTAGTTTTGAAAACTATGACACGAGTATAGCTCAAATGGATTAAAATTAAGTGATTTGACAAAATTGGCACACGAGCGATATTTACGCTCCTTTTAAGTACCAGTATTTTGAAGAATGGAATAAGCCGTGGATTATTTATGCTTGCACTGTTAATAATAATTATTATTGTTGTAAGATTTGGTTTTGCTATTTTTTGAGCAATAAAATAACTTACATAATTCCAATGGACTACCCGGCGCGGCGGTAGAATTCGTTCGAAGCTACTTGGAAAAATGGATAAAAGTTCCAAAGAAGTAATTTATTATTATGTAATTATATCACCAAGCTTCGTAAAAAGCAACTCATAGTCATTGCCCTGCATCACTGTTTAGCAATAATACCTACATACATGTACAAGTTGTATTGTAGACAATAGTGCTCTATAATTGTTCCAAATTGTTTCTTTTGGGTTTATTGTTTTTTTGGGGGAGAACCATTTAAAAAGAAGTAGAAATTGAAAAAACAAAACAAAACAGCACAAGAAAATCTTCAACTTAAACTACAGAATGTAAATTGTACAAAAACAATGAATAACAAAAACAAAAAGACAATAGTGGGAAACCCAGCCCGCTGTAAAGGGCTCTGTACTGCTGTAAATTTACAATATTGTAAATATCACCATGGCAATGTCACATTTTGTTATGTACAATAATATTAAA
>JAAXYX010001414.1:0-23271 GCA_036851915.1 Ptenothrix huangshanensis | reverse complement strand
TATATTGGTATGTATGTAATTTATTATACTTACTGTCATTGCTGTAGAGTCCACGGTAATTTTCCGACTTTTTGAAGAATGGCAAAACATTGTCGAAATTCCATGCGGAACTTCCAGTAATGTTCGCCCAATTATCGTAGTCACGTTTATTTCCTCGGATATAAAGCATGTAATTGAGAACACTGGACCCTCCTAAGACTTTTCCTCGAGGCCAAAGGGCAACCTTAACGAGCACGTAATATAATATTATGTATAATTTGTGTAGATATTTTTCTTTAGACTCGTATCGTTAGTTTGTATGTATTTATTTCTTTGTTCATGTAACCTCTAACAGCCAGCATATCTGACTGTGGCTACATAAGCGCATAAGAATTCTTGGATTTGGCTTTGGGTCACTTTGATATATATAATTACATGATGTTGTGTTTGTTTTTTATTGCTTTTCAATTAAGCACCATTTAGTAATGACTTGACGAGAAGATTCAGAGCTGTTCTTACACTCGGGCGATAACTTATTCCCTTTTGTTGGTACACATATCTATACAAACGTATGTACGTGGGATGTAAAATTTGCCCGTGCAAATTCCGTATGTCATTTTCCATGAGTTATTATCAATATCAATCCTCATACGATATGTATGTACCTTCCAACCTACTTGCCAACTACTAGAATCACAATGTCACATAGCAACCAACCTAACCGCAGTTCAGGTACATAATCCACAGTTCATGGATGATGAACGACATGATTATGTTTAAAAAGTCGTTTTCCGCTTTTCATGACGACATTATATTAGAAGAGGACGTTTTAATCACGATGATTTATGACAACCGTTGAGAAAGAAGAAACTTACCCGGCTTTTCAAATTTAGACAGGATTTATTTTGGGGAACGGTCTGATGCTTCCAGTCCACGCTTGGCTGGTGTAGCATCAACATTGCCATACCGGGTACACTCGTGAGAAAATTAGCATTTCCTCCAGCCTCCAGCACTAATACCTTGTGATGCTTTGACAGACGATTGGCAAGTACAGCTCCAGCAGAGCCAGCTCCAACTTTGTAACCAAAATTGAAATATATTGCATTTACATTCCATTTCCGTCTTCGAAAAATCAAACTAGACAGCTAGGTCTATACAGGGACATAGACATACATAGATACCTATTCATACTAATATTTACACTCGTGACTTTTATTCTTTTTATCATAATTTATAAGAAACCTCTCATCTTCCATTTTCCAAGCGACAACTTACCCACAATGAAATCGTACACTTCTCCATCCCGAAAACTGTTTAGGATGACATCACCTAGAAAATAGTCGTACCAGAGACTAATGAGTTGTAACACTGTTACAAGTATAGGAATCGCACTGAACACAGCACTCAGAATGATCACGTTTATATTCATCTTGAAGTTTTATGGAAATTTTACACCATCACGCCTTGAACGCTCCAAGCAAATGTTAAATAACACTAAACTCTGAAATTTTGAGTCAGGACAAATCTAATGCAGCTGCATTCTATAATCCACTATCTTAGTTTACAAAGTTCACTGAAGTAAGAGTTTCATTGTTCCGTGTCAAAAGATGCAAAATCCATTACATCCTCTCTAGGCGGATCTCCTAACTGGCGTCGTATATGCTACGTAATACAAGGCAGTAAAAAATAATGGTTTTTATGCCAAAAACCAAAAGCATTAAATGTCGTCACTGAGTTTTCGTTCCTCTCGTCACACACACGTTGTCTCGCTATTCTATATACGCTTATGATTTTTGCACAGAGTGGGGCGAACACGGAGGAGGAAGAATAGTAGACATGTTCATGAACGTAGACCTGATACAACAATGAGATGGTATGTGACCGGTAAACAGTAAAAAATCACTAGTGTGCCTACGTAGATGCGTCTTGCCAGAAAATCTGCCTGCACTCTCTAACAATATGCAATGGACAATCCGTCACCTTTGCCCAGCACTAGATGAATACATACACAGGTGTGGAGGACTTAAGTTTTAAATGTGGCTCTGTCGCGAAACCAGTTATCTGTAGATTTCCTAGTGACTGTAGTAACAATAAATAATATAGCTAAACTCAGTCTCAGGGCTCGCAGACAGGTTTTTGTTCCTCTCCTCTTGTCATGAGAGAGTTCAATATTGAAATGACTCTTGCAGTTTGTTGCATTCGATAACAATACCTGTGATCTGTGATATCAAAATTGTATTTTAGTGGCATTGTTCACTTTTCAATTGAGCTACAAATACTTTCCCATGGATTAAAAAAATGCTCTTGAAATTCTTGAACGTTGCGAAAGTAATAAGTGCATTGAAAAAACAACATGAGCAATTATTTATCGTGAGCTAGTCGCCGGGAGGTATCCGCATTCACATTATCCGTTTATAATTCTTCTATTAAAATGAAATCAAACTAATGGAAACCGTAATTATGATTGTCTACGGAATGTTCTAGAGCCTTGTTAAAAGTAAGCAGTCAAGCCACACTTTTTTAAGACTTCCCTTTTATACCTTGTTATGTACTATAAAATTAAAATACTAACATGAGAAATTTCTTGGAACCGGATAGAAGAAAGGAAGTTAACGAAGTACATAACTAATAATGTTTTACCCATTTGTATCTATTTTTTGTATTTTGCTTATCAGTAGCACAATTAAAAGTCTTAATTTATGTCCCTAGAAGCAAAGTCTATTATTTATTGAATAATAGGAGAGCTTGATGTGCGCATACATAGATTTCATGGGTAAAGTAAGCAGCTTCTAGATACATATTCTGTGAGGAAACGACAGAATCTTCTCCTTGAGTCGGTCTCCGTTCCTTATACCTTGAAAGCAGTAAGCAGTGGACCGTATATGTATCTACATACTAAATCATCATACTCAGTAAAGACTCTGTACCTACAAACCACACAATTTTACACAAAGCTCCATTTTTCTAGAGATTCCGCGATAGTTTATGACGTTACAGTCTTGCATTTTATATTTAATGATGATAACATAAGTAGGTTGTAAACACCTAAAGACCAGATACCAGACCTAATGACTTTATAAAATTTATTTTTCATTAATTCTTTGTTTTAGTATGAATATTTCTTGTGCATCTGCGGACCCCCTTGATCCACAAGATATCATTCTTTTTTTTACTTTTACATAAAACAACATATTTAAATTTTATTGTTGTAATGTCTTCACTACAGCAATGTATGTAGACTGTATTAGTGAAAAACTCTTATACTTACAACAATAAAGTAATTCTTGTATACCTATGCTTATGTTAGTGTTTGTGATTGGGGAAGTCACTGCTTTGTGAATCGGACATAAAAGTAGATCGCGAGATATGTAATTACATAGTTTGACTTTTGCTATTATTACCACAACCATTGTCACAAGGAAGAAGTGAGAATATCAAAAATAAACAAAAACTTAATCATAGCATTGAAGTTTTCAGCATATTGTTTATTATCTACCCACATTCGTAATTCGCAATTCCTGGTGCGTGAGTGCAGTAAGCAAATATTACCTAGTTGACTATAATTAAGTAAAACACGCAGTTATTCTACCACAGTGTGTCACTAAATTATAATAGAACATGACACAGATAAACGGAATAGTGCATGTATTCCCCTCATTATGCAATTATTGCACTAACCTTTCCGTACCAAGTGCATCTTCCAAACTTCCCTCATTCATTTTGTAACTAGCTTTGCAGACATTAGAATAATTAGGGAACAAGTTTATTGGTCTAACCACCTTTGAAAGTAATTACATACATGCCTTGATTTTTTCGCACCGTTGAGTTTTGATGACTATGACACGAAATTAATGTTTAATTCGTCTGTAGAAGAGTGCTGGTTATGGGTTCTTACGTACAGAATGTAGATCTAAAAGGCCAGGAGACATATAAGTAGGTATTAGTAGAACACATCTTCGTGCAAATCTTGCAAAGATTCACCATATCTCAATGCGTGTCACATTTAATCTTCATTACCAGACTGTACCTCAGACCTGATTAATGAACTGTAATACGTTCACCTTGATTTATTCCCTTAGCCATCATCATCAGCAATCATCCAGAATCATTAGCATGGACATCCATCTTGTCGTGTATATTCACGGGTCAAACAATTTCCAAACCTGATTAATGTATTATAAGTGTTTAAATTAAAAAAAGTTTTGGATGAAGATCAATGTACAATGACAGTTTATTTAATTATACTTCAAGACTCAAAGTGCAGCTAGAGTTGGCTGCAATTGTAATGCAAGTTTGCATGTATAGACGTATGTATGTATAAATAATGAAGTGCAACAATGTACACAAAATGCTTTACAAGATTTAATGTCTTTTAATGTAAAAATGAGTATGAAACTTTTATGTGATAGCCTTTTCCGTGTCTTTATTCGATTGTAGTTGGGACGTTGGCTGGGAGCCCTTGAAGTTTCGCCGTAAGGTTAACAAATAATGGCGAACAGTACACGAAGTATGCTTGTTCAAGTATAGAATAATTTTGTTTACCTAAACAAGGATCTTACGTTGAACGATTTTATCATTTTTCATCAAGTCTTCCAAAATTTCAAAGATGAACCTACCTATTAAGTTTGTGCTATTAATTCCGCAACATGATTTTTATTTTTTTGTACATACTATATTTTGACCCATTTACTCTCATAATAGTCAGTATGATTTATCTAAACACCAAAAAAGTATTTAGGGAATACAATCATTACTCACACTTTTGACTCATATACCTACATACTACATAGGTACATGCACATGCCAAGGTAGGGTTATGAATATCCGTGTTGGAAAAGCCGATTCAAATTCCGTGAAGATAATATGCTGGAAATTATTGCTGTAATCGTTGCTACACTCATTTTTCACTGTCTTTTAGGGTTGTGTGACTTTGAGGTTTTTAGATATCACAGTTTAGTGTTTTTCTGTGACTTTAGCACATTAAATTTTACAAGTATTCCAAGTGACGTGGAAACATCTACAGGAGTAATACATAGAGAATACAGGGGGGTAGTTGCCCTCATATTAAATTATAAAGGTTTCTTCTCAAATGTTACATGTAAGTACATGTAAAAATGTGTAGTTACACATATAAAATAAATATGCATGTAATTACCCACAGTATGCTCTCTCAGTGTTCCAAATTCAACTTCAATGTACGCAAAATACATACACGATCATCGCCTTCGTTGATCAATTTTGCTAGTTCATGTTTTCACGAAACTGTGAAACATGCAAAAGACTTGGTTGGTGTTAACGCTGAATTGGAATTGGAAGTCACACGCAATAACCTACACTCATTTTTCCATCCCTAGACGCAACGCATCCTTAACGCCATCAGATTAATTTCACACTTCAGTCACATCCATGAACTTCTGTTTGTAGGACTAACCACAGACTTTATTCATATACGGATATTAAATGGGAGCATTTGAGGACAACTGGAATAATTGGAATTCCTAAAGCAAAATGGAGATCAGGAAAGTGTGTTGATGGTACATATAAAATATTAATTCACCTTTGCTTATGGTGTGAACATACACATGAATACATTATTAGCACTAACACGTTAAATTCCTTTTGCTTACTACTACCATTCTTTCTGTTTCTACTAGTTTTTGAATTTTTCACCGAGGCACGTCAGGATTAAGATCAAGACGGGGTCTGTTCTGTGAGCTAAAAATTTGAAACGCATTCTGTTTTTACAAGTAATCACAATGTCATTGTTTAATTATTAATGCATTAATGAAAGGTGCAAAATACGTTGTTTCTCTTTTTAATTCTTGTACGAATATTTTCTTAATTTCGTATCCCCATGTGTGTGCATAATTAATTTTTAAATTCGCATACAAAAGCTCCCGACAAGGGTACTTACCTACCCAAGTAGGCAAGATAGCATTTAACATTTTGCATATCACTTGGTTATTGTACTTCTTAGAACATCAAGCGCTCGTATTCCTTTTTAAAGGATGTGCTTCCGGAATTTAACCATATCTATCAAGCTTCCCAGACGCATGAATATAGTTTTTTGATTAACTTCAGGTTTACTATTTAAGCAATTTGATACTTTCAGAAACAACCAGCTCGTACTATTTGCAGTTTTTGAAAGAATTGAAATTTCTACATATTAATTAACTTGAGAGGGATAGAGTTAGAACATGTTGCATATTATAAAAGATCCAATTAATATCTTCCGTTCATATTGGTTATAGTAGCAGAATCGTTTACATGTTAGAGTGAAAGTACCTATAGCACCATGTTGAAACGAGTACGTACATAATAGTACGTATACATACATTATGTACACACTTAGGTACCTGCTTTGCTTACTTAGGTACACAGTACATACTTGACTCGTAGGACTAGAATAGATTGCATTAGATGAGGCGTCATCTCATTCTGCAAGTTCAGCGTGTACCTACTCCTTTTCTAGCACCATCGGCAGTAAATCTACGGTAATCTCGAAAAAAGTCAACAATGGCCATGCTCGAGGTGCATATCTAATTGGATCCATTCTCGAAACGAAGCGCATAGTATGCGAAAGACTTGCACTGCAAAACGGGTACCACGTCATTCCATGGTGTATATGCATATACAAAGGATGCTTCTTTTCTTCCACGATTATCCAGCTGGATATATCTATGATATATGTATGTAATAGCAAGAGGTACCTGGATGAAATTGCTTTCTCACAGACTCAAACGTGCATTAGTTATGCTTCTTTACTGTACATAATTACACACTGTCGATCTTCCCACCTGCACAGAGACAGAGACAGCGAGAAAGTCGAGAGCTGTAGCTGCAGTGCTATCTCTAGGGTAGCAACCCTCAGCCAGACAAGAGTAGAGGCTGGAACTGGAGCTGGAGATGGATCTCGATCTGGATCAGACTATGTATTTCGCACAATTTCTTTGTAATTTAACCCGGGCTTATTGGCTGGAACTGGAAATTCGCCGTAAATCCGTATTAAATATTTTCTGTTTCATCTGGCTGACTGGATGGAGATGGAAATACTGGGAAAGTAGTGCCAGGTGATGCACACGTATGAACGAATGCAAAATTGAAATGAATCCTAACATAGTGCAAATTATGCAAAAGTCATTATGAGAATGTAAATTATGTAGCTACTCAACAACAACAGTCCATTTCGCGTGTGAATAGTTAATCGTTTTCGACTTCTCTCGCATATTCATCTACTTGTCGAAGCAATGAATTGGGCAAATGTGAATTGTTTGATTATAGAAGAACGTATTAACTGTATATGCAGGTTGGTATATATTGGGCATAAAATATATAGTAGATATTGGTACACTGTAAAAAATAAGATGTACTCGAGATTATACTAAATAGCTGTAGGTTTTTAGCGTTTTAGACGTATTTTTTTGTTTTAAGATTTTTAATTTTTACAGTGTACCTAGTGACAAATATACTGGCCAAGTCTATGCCACAAACTTCCACATCCAATTCCACTAGGTATATCTTGAACTTTTTACCTGTACTGTTGTTTGGCTTGTGTATATACTTAAATACACACTTGCCTCCTCTTGTTCTTCCAGTTTAGTAATTTCCAGAATTGTGGTCTAAATTATTCACACTTCTATTTCACCAGAAAAATAAGACAACCTTAACAAGCTTTTACATCTTCTATGAAAGTGTACATACCTGCAGCATGGAAATACCTCCGACAAAGTAAAGTGCTTTGCACCTTCATCTCAATAACTATACACGTACATACCCACTACGTTGTGACAACGTAGTGACTGCAGCACTCGAAAAATATGTATGTATATAGCAGAGCTTGAGCGCTATTTCTTCATATACATAGATAATAGGTATGATATGATTATATGAACACTAAGTGCATAAGCATGCTCACGTAGACCAGCAGGTAGGTGAGTAGGTGTAGGTAGGCATTAGGCAGGTAGGTAGTTAGGTAGTAGGTAGTTAGGTAGGCCAATATCATACATATAGCTAAGACTTATAGCGTGTCATAAATAACTTGGGGTTATGACACAATCGGATGAAGTGCAAACAAAAAAGGACACAGCGGGTAACCCAATTTCAATTTCTATCATGGCTTTGACGATGACGATGACGCTGACGATGATTGAAGAAGACACATTTTCAAAACCAAGTCACGAGTACGAAAATTTTGATATTGCTATTGCAATACCATCTGCATTTTATTACAACAGTTATAATCACTAACATGTAGAGTTTATAATTTTGCATATTTTACATATTAAGGGTTGTTTGAATGAAAAAATGCAAAACATTCTCTAATTTTACCGCGTTGTAACTTTTTTGAGAAAGGTCGCTCATTATCTTTTCGTTATAACACAAGTTGTTATAATGTTTAAAATTGTTCTAACGAGAAAACGAGAACCCTTATTGTTACAAACTTATGGTAGGTAATCTCTTTTATAAATACTTGAACTTGAAATACTGATATAATTAAACATTCAAATATTTGTCCAATTACATAATATGTAATACGATATAAGTGCATTACGGTACAAAAGTTTAGCCACGTTTTAACTGCTTAATGTTAGTCATTTACTTATTCATATTATTAGTGTAATTATTATATCTGCAAATTCAATTGCATGATTCGTACTCTTCAGAAAAAATCTACTAATCTACTAATTCATTTAATTCATTATTACTGCATAATTTCCGTATAATGTACTCTAAGTAAAAGTAGGTATTTCTTCTAATAGAACTGATCGCGAATCGAGAGTTACACATGTTTTTGAAATTACAAATACATTTGGTTTGAATGATTGAATACTTAATTATTTACCTTGGTGATTCGTAATATTAGCCCTTGAAGGGTATAGTGGGTATTTTTAAACGAAGACTAGGATTTTAACTGAATATCCAGCTCTTATTTTTTAATGTGTTCTAACACCTCTTACTTCACGATCTAATAGAAGAAATATTGCTGTACCCATTCAGGAATTATTGCATCTGTAATTGTAATAACTACATTAGGAAATGAATATTGTACGCCATGGGCACAATTTACAACATTTATATATGTAATAAAATTGGTCTATTCGTATAAAATTACGTCCGTTCCATCTCAAATGCATGCAAAAATTATAATTTTAGTATATGTTATATGAAATAAACAAATAATAAAGTTCCCGTATTCCGCTTATAAAAACAAGTCCAAAGTCAAAGTTCTCGTATAGTTTTACTAATACAGTAGTGGGAGACCATGTGTCGAATAACATAAAACATTTATAAAGAACACTAGATATTCACAAAGAAAACAAAACCTCAAATAATGTTTTCGCAAAAACAAAAAAAATGGTTTCTAATCACAAGTACATACATGGCATGTAAAAAACAAAACAAAAATATAAAGTTTTAAAGGAATTTTTGCTGAGTCCAATAATTGAAAATTGAGCTAAAAATACTTGAGGCGAGAGCCATAGCCTGAGTAAATAGAGAAGTAATTTTCGAAATTTGATAAAAAATATAAAACGGTAGGATGAAGGATCAAACGGTTGAGAACGAAAATCATTCAATTAAGCTTGCAAATGCCAAAACTTTCCTCACAGCATCAGCTGCAGCAACAGATTGAGCATTAACATCAAACTCTTGTTCGTCGCCGTTCTCGTTCCCTTCGCCTTGAATATGTTCATGATCATGATCCTGATCATGGTCCTGATCGTGATCTTCCTCTTGTTCTTGCTCCTGTTCCATTTCCATGTCCATGCTCTCCATTTTCTGAGACTGAGCTTGAGCTTGTGTTTGAGTACGCGAGTCATCTTGATCATTGTCGGAAGATGTTGAGTGGGTAGAGCGAATGAGAAGTCGATCAATAACATCAGAACTCCACATTTCATCAATATCATCATTTCTCATTTCGCATATATTATGGATGATGCAACAAGCCAAGGAGATGTTTTCGAACGCATCCACATTGAAATTGATTTTTCCATTTCTGCCATGAAAGATTTTGCAACGGCTTCGTAATTTTAGAATAGCTTCGTCAAATACATGTTTGGCGACATCCATTTTTTCATTGAATTTTTCCCTGGTCTGAGGATCAGATGGAAATTCATGGTTCTCAAAGGGAGTCAGTAACCAATTTTGTCGGGGACAGCCAAAGCTTGCGTCATATGCTGAGAGAACAATGGGTACTTCAAGCCCTTCCACACACTGCTGGAACTTGGAAAATTTATCCGTCATCACTTGTTTCAGTTTTGATCTTTGCAGAACAATAGAGTTGGGCAGGCTGGCTGGAGAGCCAGCTGAGACGTGATTAAATTGACCTTCATCGTTAACAACACCTTGGAAGACCAGAGCATAATGTTTCGAATAAATTGACTTATACGGACTCGTGTCACTCCAATCCCATGAAGATCCTACAATGAGAACATCTGTGCACCCTACAACTCCGATGCATTGCGGTATTTCGAATTCTTTCTCCGCAGCCTTCACACGTTCTTCCAATCCTTGTTCCGTTTCAACGGTTCCGGGTGTGAAATTCAAATATTTATCTTTCAGATTTACCACGATAATTTCGCAAACATCCCGCACTAGTGAGGTCGTAGTAGATTTCCCGATTCCAAAACAATTTGATACTTTCAAGTACTCTGCATTAGTTGCTATTCGATAGAGGGTTGCAGCCAACCTTTTCTTACCGGGTATGGGCTCTCTCATCGTTGTATTTGCCTTTGTTAGATGCTCTTCCAGCTCACAATAGATGAAATTGAAAGTATCCTTTGACATGTGGAAATGTCGACGAAACTCATCCTCAGATATCTCGCCATTCTCAATCTGTGACCACAGGTCATCCGTTCTATCCTTTTTCACCCACAATCTTTTCTCCGGCAGCGAATCTAAATCCTCTAGACCAGCTAGCTCACTTGTTTTCATAGCCATGGATACACTTGCCAAAACATTCTTTTGCATCTGCCAGCGGAGTACTAACATCCGGCGCCAACGACGATAAAACTGACGACGGCGAATTCGTTGTTGTTCCAAACGTCTTCTACGATGTAGAAGCCACCACGTCATTCCTATTACAAATCCATATCGTGGATCGGATTTCGGCAGTTGTGATGCTGCATCCAGAATCAATGAGTAGGTTCTCGCCTCTTCTGGAGTCAGCGCTAGACAACTTTCCATCCTGAGAATACAATTAGAAAAACGTAAAAATTAAGTCGTGCCTTACATTAACAAATAATTCCAACAACTATGATCTCTGCATAAGAATATCACTGACTATTACAAGGTTCTCAATAGGTGTACACCATACGACACTTTTCGCATTTTGCACTATTTTCCAAACAAACGGATTTGAGAATCCCAAACATTCTCCAACCCTTTTCTATGGGAAATAGTGCAAAATGCGAAGAGAAAAAGCGAAGAGAATGCGAAGAGCGTCGTATGATGTACACCTAATAAATGTATAACATCTTACAGTAGATATTCGGATTATTTATTTATTATTCAAAAGACATGAAATGAAAATGATATGATTTTACACGGCCATTGTCAACTATATAATGGCAAACAATCGAATAATTATAAACAATCATACTTGCAATTATTAACAGCAGCAAAAACTTACATTAGTATATATTAAATGACGGAATAACGTGACTAACTGGAATCGACCGCAAGCCGCAGCAATAAGAGCGGGATGCAAAGTACTATTCACTTTTTCCTCAGAGTCTGAGTTAATAGAGCCCGAATGTTCAGATTGTTTCCATATTATTTTGCGAGATTTTACAATACTAAAACAATTTGAATCCTTATCTTCTTTATTTTTCAGAGTCAAATTTACTCGAACAAACACCAAAATAATAAAGCTGATATAATTTGAACAACTGATGACTGAACTAGTGACTGGACGGTTCAAGATTGGATTGAGTATTCAGCTTCAACTGTTTAAAATCTGAACTGAAAAAACACAGTTGCACTATAGAATTCTGTAAGCACTGCTGGTAACTGAATTTTGAAATCACAATTTTGAAATCCCAACGCCCAGACACAATTCTTTTGTGCTATTTGCTATTCCCAGTTGTCTTTGATCCGGTTCATCTCATTTCTTTTGTCCTCTTCCTCTCCGAGGAGGAATAAACATGATTCGTACTTGCCGCCGAAATATCTCACTGTATTTAGTCAATGCAATCACCAACACTATCTCAATATTTCTCACCCCTCATAAATACCATCCTCCAACTCCAAACTTAAAACATCCATTGTGCTGTTGGGCTGCCGTCGAGCTGTCTACCGACACCGAGATTCCCAAATTACCTCAGGCTACAGTTCCCTTTTCAGTTTTTTTCTTTTATGATACTGACACACTTTGTCGAAAAAAGCAAAAACCTTGCCTTGCACTGATTAGTCAACACAAATTATTTAAAGAGTTTAAACATTTCGGTTCTCTACCCTAGAAAACCTTTGTGACTAATAATCTCTCAATAAACCCCATATACATCACCTAGTACGATAAATATATCACCGTTTCAAAATTTTGACTCTCAAAAAGGCATAAATAGTTTGCTCTTTGTATGTAATTTGTTTCTGACATGATTTTGTTTTTGATTTTTTTACTTCTAATCTTGTAGGACATGACTTTTAGACTTAAGTTTCAGTTTCGGTTCATTAATTTCGCTTGTTTCGATTACAGGCACATATAACATCGCATCATGGGACAAGAGGAGACGACACGGCGGACACGACATGACAAAAACCCCAAGCACGACTGCGACCCAAACTGATACGACCGGGCTGATACTTTTATTGTTATTACTATTATTACTTTGGTGCATACTCAACTGGTTCACATGAAAATTTATCCCTTGCTGAAGGAACTAGAGAAGTCAAAGGAGCGCAAAATTCTGCGAAAAATGTATTTATAAGTCAAGCTGGTTTCTAGTTTTCTAGTTACCTCAGTCAATAGCCAATATCCTGCGTAGTGGAATTTGGAAACTTTAGAAATCCCGTTGTAGGTATATGCAATTCCGCGTTATTCTCTATTCATTGCCTAGCATCCGTTTGTTACTGGATGAGTATGGTGTGGTGTCATTGGTGTTGGTATTGGTTCGGTAGCCCTTATAATTCCTATCCTGTGCCGACTTTACCATTCAGACCTCAGACTCCGATTCCACATACAATACAGCTCCTAGCAAAAGTAAAACCACATTTCATGCCTAAAATTTCACACGCATCAGAGCATCAGCCACAACCAAAACCGAGACCCAAACCAACTGGCCGTATCCCCATCAACAACAATAACTTGATTCAAGAATAACTCTTTGAATTTGCCTGTGCATAATGGAACTCCCACACACACAAGTGAATAGGTATGTAAGGTATTGCCATTTCCACATCCACAACTGTAGCCTGTAGCTGTAGCCCAAGTCTTATGTCTGTGTTTGTGCACAGGAACACAATTGTGTACCCAACCGATGTACAAAGCCCCGAAAATCCGAAACCGAAACTAGTATCTAAGTCAGAGGAATACATGGAATAGTTGGTACATAGTAACGGGAAGCATGCAGTGCGGACATTCCCAGGTCGTATTCAATGGAGCTAATAAATATCTTTCCCGTTTCGTGTGAACAATTTTTTACGGTCCATTTCAGACACACATCACACAACGTCTGTATAAGATGTGGGTAATTCTATACACATTCCCATTAGTTTCCAGCATAGACGGAGAGCTAGCTTTGAATCATATTATGTAGGTATTATAGTATCAGTATCAACATCAACATCAGCATCAACAACGACTTACAGCCTGTGTCAGTAAGCAACGCTCGGTTAAAATATAAAAAACCAGAAAGTTATTAAGGTCATCCGTGTACGTGTGTATGCATCTAGTTTTGATCCGAATAGGAATCAGCAAAGGCACCACACCACAACATTCCACAAAAATATATAAGCCCCCTATTATGTACAGGACTAAATACATACGTACATATATGTAGTTTCTCCAGTCAATACTTTGGAATCTACGACAGGATTGCGTACCATGACCGCGGCATGGAGCATGGAACAAAATGACTACTTCCTACATACCAAAACCAAGACCAGGACCAGGACGGGGACAAGGGTTAGATAGACGAACGAAGACGCTGACGAAAGTAGAAGACGATGGTGAAGGCAATGACGATGGCGATGTCAATGACGATGGCAACAACAAAGGATAAAGGATGGAATTCTACACGCAGGAAAAAACGAACAATTTCTTTTCGACTTGTAATCCATATTTCTTTGCTTTCCATTGTCAAGTCGAAGCAAGTGTACGATTGTGTACCGCTTATTGGACAGGGATTCTCATTTCATTTTTTATGGTCATGTGTCCACTTCCAGTTCTCCTTCCACTCTCAGTTCCACACTGTATTACATTATACCTACATACTAATATTTGATTAAATATCCCATATATATTTCCCAATTGCAGATAAGATACCCATCATTTCATGTTGCCATTCTAGTTAGAGAACAATATGAAATAATGAAATGATTCCCATGTAGAATTGCCGAATGAACATTACGAACAAGTCTGGGGAAGAAATATACATACCTATAGTGGTATAGGAGAGGAGCAGTAGTCTATCAGCTCCATTCGATTCCACTACCAAATGTTATAACAACTGCCGTCTATATATATTATATTTAGACTCAATAGGCTTATTACAAGAAAGACTATTCGTTATTGGCTATTATTATTGTAGGAGGACGAGGAGATAGAATGTGAATAGGGTAGAAGTACACAAAACATACCACACACGATAGCCTCCAGTCTCCATTATTTTCATTTTCGAATCCATTTTATTTTCGGCTGCTTGCACTTAAAGGCTTTCACAAATAAATAAATGCCTTGTCTTATTTTTTTTCGCTGGTATCATCACCGCTCAGTGAAGAGTATAAGAGTAAGAGTAGTAGAACAGCACTAGCATCATCATGGTGATGATCATAAATGAAAACATTAAACTACCAGATTACTCTTAATGTCCACACCCATCGTTTCCTCCACAACATTTATGTAATAAGTAAAGAAGAAAGAGTGATCTTGTTCTCATTCTCGCTGTTGTTCTGTTCTTGTGTTGTGATGTGAACGCTACGGATGGGCGAAGGAGTCCATAAAATATGGGCATGATCACGTAATGCTTTGTTACGTTACGTTAAGTTGCTAAGGACGTACATATGAGTTAAATAAAAATAAAACGAACGACGACGACAGATAAAGAAACTGTTGTCATTGTCATTAAATTGCATACTTCACATCCTTGCCTTTTCTTGTTTTGTTTTGTCTTGTTTTGTCTTCTCTTCTCTTGTCCTCCTGCCCCTGTCCTGGCTTGCTTTTGCTTAAGCTACAGCTATTCCATTCTATTTCTTCTAAATAATCCAAATCCAACAGCAAATAATACTGTCATTACACCAGCAAATTCTATGATACACATTATCGTCTTTTGCTATGCTAAATGCTATGCTATGCTATGTTATGATATAGTGTGGTATACTCTCGCTGTGCTACATACCTATGTGCATTTTTCAAATAAAATGGAAGTTGGACATACTCGACTAGAGACGCAGTGCGATAAAGCACAAGTCTCACACTCTCAGTCACAATCAGGCAGCGTTCGGTGGTGGAAATAAAAGCATAAAATAGCACTTGCAAATTAATCATGTAGATGTGCAACGGAAACCATCAATTTAAATTAAAGCTGAACCTGACACATGCAAATCTCTTGAGGGAATGCACAAACAAAACTACCTACTTTGTTTCAACCATGCCTTATGAGCTTCTGATCCAAATGGATCGGGGGTAACTAAATGTAAGTATACCTACACAGTCACAGTCATATGTATTTTATTTGCAGTGTACCTAAAGCTACTAATAGAGATACCACTACCGTATTTACTTTGCTTTGGCAGTTGCATTTGCTATTGTGACTCCCTGCCTTTGACGCTAATCGTATGCAAGAATAGAGCGAAACGTTGACGGTACGGCTGAAGAATTCACGAAACACAAGAGACCTGTGCTAATACAGTTACAATTCCCTATTGTCAAGATATAACCTTAGTATGAACTCAGATTGTGAATGGGAAAATGGGAAAAAGTAAAAGTAGGTAAAGGGTAAATTTGAATTCGAATTCGAATTAAATCTTGCAATATCCCAGGGGTTTCTATGTGATTATATGCACTTCTATTACCTCTGTGTATAAATTGGTTTGGTCTCAATAATTGTAGTTAAACTAACAATTGGGATTTGAGTCGAGGATCAAAAAGGAACAAGAACAAGAACCAGTAGGTAGATGCATTTACCTGCGTACCTATGTCTAATGTAAGTATCTACCATGAACTACTGAAACAAAGGGAATCTTTACGCTCACATGTGTGTTAATTATATGCACAGCAAGCTCAAGTGCCATTACCAATACCAATGCGTTCTGCTACCCTTTTCGTCATCAAAATGCATTGCTTGTTAAATTCCGCCTTCTCTACCTAGGTACTCTCTTGTGACTTGGTCTGGCGTCTAACGGTCCATAAACTAAGGCTAATTGTATGTACATCAAAGCCAGGACAATACAAATGCAACCGTTTAACCATTTACTCGATATCTGTATTACAATACAAGATAATTGGTTTAAACGGCTTTTTGATCCCCAAACCCTTGTTATAGTAATCCAAAAAAATACATAGTGTGAAATACAGCATTTGGAACAATCGAAAGGATTTATTTGATTTTTAAAATTTTCGTGGTAAAACTGCAAGGGATTTATGAGAGTGAAAGTAACGGCATTGGTCCATTTGTCAGAATACAATGATATACCTAAGCTATTATTCCGTTCTGAATTATGCATGTAAAAATAGTAATTTTCATGACAAAAATGGAAAATTAGGGAACGAGCGCCTTTTAGTATAAAAGCACGTGGGATTTTCGAGTCAAGTCACAGTTCGATCGCCTTCCCATCTCATCTCATCTTCTCATCCCTTGTCGTCTCAGGCTCAAATTTAACCAAGGGAAAATCATATTTTCTTAAAAACGCTCGGAAATTCAAAAATACGAACTTAATCAAAAAGCCACAAAAATGAAACTTTTTTTGGTAAGTTCTTGACATTTCTTCAAAATCAAGCATATTATTTAATATTCAAATTCTAGTGCAATAATTTTTACTGTAGAATATTTTTACTTATCATTTACATATCTGAGCCCTTACAAATGAATTTTGAATTTTCCAGGTAACGGTACTTTGTCTCGCCATTGTGCTCTCGGCTGAAGCTGGACATCGAAGAGGGGGATATGGCGGAGGTGGCGGAAGAGGAGGTGGTGGCTACGGAGGAGGCGGCGGTGGATATGGAGGTGGCGGAAGAGGAGGTGGTGGCTACGGAGGAGGTGGCGGAGGATATGGCGGCGGCGGCGGTGGATACGGCGGTGGTGGAAGAGGAGGTGGTGGTTATGGAGGAGGTGGCGGAGGATATGGAGGCGGTGGTGGTGGATACGGAGGTGGTGGTCGTGGAGGTAACATTTTATACTTAGTCGTAGTAAATAGTTAATTCCATTAAATTTTTAGCCAACTTTAGTCCAACTTTTTTGAATGCATACTTCATGACATGAAATTTAAATCCTTTCAGGCGGTGGTTACGGAGGAGGTGGTGGTGGTTACGGCGGAGGCGGTGGTGGTGGTGGCTACGGTAAGAAAGAACCCGTCAAATACACACTAGCGATTAAATTGCTATTTCTTAAACTATGTACTACTGATCTAAAAATTTTTGCTTGTTTTTTTTGGAAATGGTATAGGTTACGGAAAATAAAAGTGAAGGATCGTGTCTCACATTGATTTTCCTACTCCTCTGCCAGCCAATGACAATGGTAGACTCATCAATCTCAGCCGGTACAACTTATATGTAACTCGAAGTAATATTATTCTTATTTATTTGTCAATGAAAACAATGTATTTATTTTGTATACTAATAATTGAATTTGGAGTAAGTTAGATAACTGTTTTATATACAACACTATACTAATACTAAGGATTCTCAATCACTATCATAAGCAACATAGACTAATCTTTTTTTCTAAATAATTGCCTATGTAAGTAGTAATTTTGTACTCATTAAAAATGCAGAAAATAAATTATTAATGATCATAACTTTGCGAGTTTTTCTGGCTCATTGTATGAATTATAAGGTGATTACGTAAAATGGTTCTAGAAACAGATTTTCATAATACTTGATGATAAGTATATAGCACACTCCATACATACAAATGATGACTTGATGGCAATCGTTAGCCCATAAGCTATTTTCTAATGACACTTAATATTTCTCCTTAATTCTTGGCTCGGGATTCTTTAATCTCTTTCCTAACTTCATTAGAAACACACATACTCCCCACGTCGGCTTTTATGTGTATCCCCACATAGCATTTTTTCTAGTTTGGTTTCCTTTGGCTTGGCTTGGTTTGACTTGGCTTGGCTTGGCTTAGTTTGGTGGAAGTGATGCTCATGATTCCAATTTCAGATTTCACATTTGAGAGTACAGCCAACTATGTATACATTATGGGTTGGTTGTTCCAGTGAAGTGCATACTCGTGGATTTGGTTTTCATGGAAAAACACGGAAGTAAATCAGAGTCACGAAAGTTGGATTCGAAAAGTCTGAAATTGATGAATGGCCAAAGGGGTGAACGTAAGACGAGGTTTTTTAGTTCACAGAAGACGCATTGCATATCCCAATTTCAGAATCTGAATGTAGGTAGACCTCTCCACTGGTGACTATAGTGAGTAGAGAAAGTGCCCGCAGAACCCAATACGGAATACCGAACCGAATCCGACGACCAGCAAACAAGTCAAGCATAGAGGATCATGATCATCATACGTATAGCATGGCATGAGAGTTTGCAAGTTCCAGTTCCAGTGTTCCACAGTTCCAGTCCGTAACCAAAAGAGCCTCCTTGTCCGTATGCTTGGTCTAGAAACCTATGATCCAGCGGTCCCAAACGTGCCGTATGTGTACGAGTACGACTAGAGCGGTACTAACGATAAGCACCATTCGCTATTCCACTTACCATTAACCATTTCTTCCGAGGCGGTAGACGGTAGACGAGTGGAGGTCTAAAGTATAGGAAAGGACCATGGTCGTTAGCTGGAAGCCCATAGATTGTAATCTAACGTCAGAAAACTAAGAAAACATAAAGATATTAGATTCACATTCAGATTTCCAGATTTACCCGGTTCGCTCGTTGAGTTTTTCGGTTCTTGCATTACTATTGCTGACTTGCCATTGCCACTACCACTTCCACTCCCACTCCACGCTGATTCCTCGCTTCGTTGGGGATTCGGATATTCGAATTTCATTTAAATATAAGGATCTGATAGCCATCTCGAAATTCTTTATTTTTCAACACATACGTACTGCCACCAATGTATATAGCTCCCAGAAAAAGACCATATAGCTACACATACATAGGCGCTAAATGTGGTTCCAAGAAGGGCCAATGCTTACTGTGAATTTTTAGTGTCTACACAGCATTAGAATCGTAGCGTTTTTTTTTCTCCTTCTAACTTACGACTGCAACTATATATGCATCCATTCCAGGACTTCGCACGTTGTAGGCAGAAGTAGAAGTGCAGAGCGTGACTGTAAAAATTCTCACCCGCCTACGTGGATATGGTAAAAATAAAGATTAAAGATATATAGACGTGGTAAAGGGAAAATCTAGAGCCAAAGGTAGGTAGATACATAGTTGATGGCATGGCACAGTGGGAGTAGTGGCAAATCTAATAATTTCATGGGTCGCATTCGCATTTTACTCTGCGTCTGGCCGGAGTACTCATAGTCGAGTTTGTCTTGGTTTTGGGCGCTCAGTTGGTGTTGGTGTCAGAGTTGCAATTGAACGGTTCACGACAGCAAACGGGAAAGCAAAAGAAATAGTAATATCAAGAAGCAACATTGATCACGGTTGGGTTTTCGTTACATATGTACATGTATGTACCTACATATGCAAACGAGCGGAAATAAGGGCCGACGAATGCCAGGCAGAGCAACAGTGAAAAAACGACTCTGGAGAACCCAAAACAGTTTCACTTCCACACGCAATCTGTTTGCATTTGAAACTACGTATTTTTGAAAGTCGAAAGCCATGAATACATAATTATACATGAGGATTGTACCTATAGGTGCCAACAAAAATGCCATTGATTATGAGTCTTTTTGCCTGTTTTTATGTTTATGTCCCACTATCACTGTATATTATTTACCATTACCTAATACTATCACAGTCTTTTGGGGGAAAATGGATCGAAAGTGCTCCCGGGACACATACTTTTTCATTGAATCAAATTCCAACTCGAAATGGTCGCAAAGTCGCAACTATTGTCTAACTTAAATCACACTCTTAGCCCCGCGCTTTGCCACCAACTGCGAATTTCCAACTGCAGTAAAAACTTCTAACTGCGAGTACGTCTTCTTAATCGGGTGAACCAAGAAATGCAAATTGCTTGCAAATATTATTACGTCAGATCATAATTATAAGGAAACCTCCATTACGTGTTCCTCTCGCAATTACCCACACACATTATACATACATAATAATGCTATAGTACAGTTGCTACCCAGTTGAGTAGTCTGGACAGGACCACGAAGGGAACCCTTGACTAAAATGATAAGCGGTTTCCAATTATTATCATGTGGAACAATTAAAGTTTTGTACATTGTTAAATTGCCCTCATTAAAAGGAACAGAGGATTTTTGTTGGAACGTGTTAAAACCCGACGCGGGTAGAGTCTTTTATCAGGGAATTAGTCCTTCCTTGTAAATACGTGGGAAAATAAAGGGTAAAAGTTTTAAGACGAAACTTTGCATGTGGTCTGCGACCAGGACGACGACGAAGTGGATGCGAATGTGACTGTGCAATGACTCAAGACGTAACCGTGTCAAGATTTAAGTTACTCGAGCTGAGTTGATGTAGTGCCTGGAATCGGGATGCATAAGTGGACGAGGACCAGGACCAAGACCAGGACCGGAGAACGTTGTACGTGTAAGCGTGGAACATACTGAAATTCACAAATTCCGAAATTGCAATCTTTGACTTTCTTGAACGAGAAGATTATCTGTGCCGACTTGATGCTTTATATTCGAGATTGTTGAGAAACTGCAGAGAAAACTCGAGTCCAAGTTTTATAAAAGAGCGCTCTCCTGTGACAAATTTAATGTTTCCACATGAAAGAATTTCATCTTCTTCCCTTAATAATATTTCCACAAGATCCACGCAGACCTTCGCTGACAATTTCGGGCGAGGAAGAACAAGGAGCAAGTAAAAGTCCGAGTGAGGATCCGACTGCGAGTGAAGAGGACAGGAGGGAAGGAAGAGGCAGGGAGGAATTCCGAGAGTATGTCAGTAGAGGAAGGGAAAAAAGGAGATGTGATAAGCTTGGCCGAAGAAGCCAAACTGTGGATATGGTCTCTGCATGCCATTACTTCATGCACAGCTTGGGAATTTACATTCAATCCAGACTTAAAGTTAGTCAAGTCACTCTGTGTGAAGTATCAAATCTGCCTGTACTGAGTTTCAAAAAAGTTTGACAATCATTTCCACTTTCTAATTACGCCTACTCTCCAGCTCCAACACAATCCCATACATTTATATCGTGCACAGCCAGCCGGTAGTTTGAAAATGCTCCCCTTCCCAAATGAAGACAAAGGTCTTGCTCTCGGTTTTGGCTTTGCCCTCGCAAAAACTTTGCGGATTTTTTTACAAGGCACTGGAGCGGTACAGATGCGGTTTTATTTTTTGTTCCTTTTTTTTCAGGGGGAACAGCAAGTGAAAAACTCATTTAGCCGTGCACAGTCTTTCAATTCCGACGGTTTTATTGTGGATTATTTAATTGTTTTACAGCGCAGCGACAAAAATACGCTATCAACATTACCGAACAAAAACAAAAGCCATAAAATTTCCACCAGAATATTTTATTACATGGGAACAACTAATATCAAGTAGAAATGACAGTGTGTCCCGTGCTACGTGCTCCCTAGTAAATCTTGATAATTTGCTATCCCTGGATCCTATCTAGGAAAGTTTGGGATATTACTTCAAAACCTTCATCACTGTCTCTTGAAGCTCGACTTTCCCTTGAAAAGAGCATAAAAAGGAAGTAGTTAAACCTGGAGCTCGTAATATTTAAAATTTATAATGTAATACGTGTTTAAATATTTTGGGAATAATGCTGTCATTTACAAGCATAAACTTGCATACCTACTTGCTTTCCTGGTAAAACCCTAAATTCGCTGGATAGCTTGAGCAGGTACGGCTTTCCGGAGCACGGTGAGTGAGGAAGAGCCATAATTACATTCGACTACAATTTACGAATCGTCATCATCATCGTCATTTGTCATCTTCTTGGACAGCTTAGTTTCTGACTTTGAGCTTGGCTTTTGAATGCGATGATCCATGAATATGGAGTAAGCACTGAGAACTCCAGGTAGAACATAATATGAAGCATTTATGAGATAAATACATAAGCATAGTTTGACCCACAATGCTGTCTAACTGCCTACAGTACCTACGCCAGATAAAACGACAAGTTTCCCCGCATCTCTCCCTCTCTTGGGGATAACAAACTGTTGTCGTGTCTAACTAAATAGAGTTTGTAATAAAGATGGAACAAAATTGTTTTGAAAGAAATACCTTTGATCTTCTAGAAACTATTTCCTAAGCTTCCGCTTAATTCAATATAACATCCTCAACCGCCTGAGTATATTTACCTATGTATAAATAGAGCAAAGCGATTCATTGGATTATAGTTTATCCAAACTTATGCTATCCTCCCATGCCCAGAACACTAACGAAAAAGCTTACGATTCCGGTAATCCTCCCAAATCGAAAGTTTGTGGAATACTTTGGGTTTTTTCCGCCTCAGGAGACCAAGTTTAAAATTGGCAAGTCTCCCCAATCAAATTTTTCTTTGACTTTTGTGCCTTCGGGGAATTCCAGGTCGTTGCTCCGTTTTAATCGGTTCATCAGGAAAAAAGATTATATCAAAACTGTATTAAATTGCCGCATTATTAAAAAACGCTATCACGCCATACTCCGAATTATGTGACTTACATAAATTGCAATAAATTATTAGCAGTTTTCATTTCTTCCTTTTTACACGTCACAAGCATTTCCTTGTTGTAACTGAAATACAGCGGGGGACTTTTTTCAAAACACATGCAAATTACAAAATGTCTTCCAATTTGTCTTTCAATCAGCTTCCTAATAAAATGTGTAAG